>JAQFXU010003321.1:0-16665 GCA_034693705.1 Spatulosminthurus flaviceps | reverse complement strand
TTTCTAAATACTTTTTTTTCTCTCTCTCTCTCTTTCCCTCGGATTGCCCAGCATACAAAATCTCACAAACGTTTACAGTTCATTAAACTTTCACTCATTGCTATACTCTTGGATAAATTAATGCTTGGTCTCTATGCTAATTTCAACTTTAAACTTCACTCGTTTCCTCTTTCCAAGTTTTCAGCTTTATTGATACTAGAAGAAGCATAACTGTGTTCCATATGACTGCTATAATGATTGCTCCTGTGAATTTCAATGATCAATTTCCACTTACTTCATTTTAAAAGAAGCATCTGTTTCTACTATGTAATTTAATCTGTTGCCTACTTGGTTTCTTCGGACGCCAATAATAACATTCATTTTTTAAAAGCACATGCACCGAACCTTGATTATCCCATCATCTTCTTTTGCTGACAATATTTTAGTTTCTATTCTAGAGCTAAACTTACTTGAAATCATTTTCCAATGCATTTGCATCAGTATTCTGAAATCATTGCTGGTTAGGATGGCATACTATTGCCTTCGTTCTGCAATGTTGTCGTCCAATTTTAAGATAATCATTCTTCACAAATGAAGAAAGTTACTTAAATGATCAGACGATAAAGAAAAATCTACAGGGCTGAAAGTCTTAATCACGCAATTTTTTGCAGCAGCCGTTAATATTTAGGTGTTGATGAATCCGGAACACCTTGATAAACTCTGAGTTATAATTGCCAGAGCAAAGAGGCATGATGAAGATGATTTATAATGGCAGATAGTGGAAAAGAAAAAAAATATTTACTTGTCAAGGCTTTACAAGTGAAACATAATGACTAACAACGTAAAATTTTTCTTCTATAATTCTTATTATGTGATTTGCATATACAGAGGGAACAGGGAACGATGGAATGGAAAAAATGAGGCTTGATAAGGTGAGGAGAAAAGCGGAAAAAACTTTGGTATTATTATGAATAATTACTTGAGGACCATTAGGAAGTTACAGTGTCTGCATTAGGAGCTTGTGTAAAGGAAATTGCATCATCTCTTTTATGACATTCTGTCTACCGCATTTTACATGGTAATTAGTAATAAGTGTCACGTAGGAATTGCAGGATTGTCTTTGCATATCTGTACTCTTTACCCTTTACGTTTACGCTGGTATATAGTTCATGATGACAAAAGTAGACTTTGTGGACTTCTTTTGATCTCAAGGCAATAAGTATTTTATCCAGTTCAGACAGACATTTAGCAATGTGGTTAGAAGTAGAGCGGGTGCTAATGGATATTTATACATAATTTCCTTTTACAAGCCTTGCTCAAGTGAGGTGAAGGCATTTGTAGGAGTCATAATGGGATTTGAAGTGCCAACAATGAAATTATTTGATTATATCCCTTCTCTTACTACAGTACCTTTGATACATCAAACTAGTTCCACTTTCTCCAGACATTTTCTTTTAGAAAGGGAAACAAATGGCAAAATGTCAACTGCTACATGGAAATTCTTTTAATCAGAATTGAAATTTCAAAGACCGTTATTAAAGAGATATTTGACTGAAAGAGAATATGTACAGTAGCAGCATGCTTTAACTCAGCCGTTAATTACTGTTAAATTAGTCTATTGGTTTCTCCCATGAACAACTTCACTTATTTCATCTGCTTCCTATCGCCTGCTTCGATGAACAGTTCAATTTTTTTATTTGTATACTCATGTATTTTTTGTCGATGCAAGCGCTGTTGTTCCCAACGAGGAAACCAGCATAAAATTTTGATTCGTGTCGTTGCACAACAGACTTTTCCCCCTTTTTTGTCAGTTCATTTTTGACCAAAATCGAAGTGTGTGACTAAAAATTAGTAAAATACAGCATAATAACGATCATGATTTATTTTGCAAAATTTTGGCTCCCTATGTTTACCATATGGCTATTAACGGGAACTAATTGCATTTGCTCCTGGTGTATTTAAACAGCATGCACTCTTTCTTTGAAGCTCCCGAGTTAAAAAGTGCATGCACTAAGGAGCATGCACAAAATCGAAAACGGTACATAAAATGATAGAGAAATTTTTAGGTTGGCCAATAATTGCCTAATAAATTGCATAGTTATAAGAAATAATCCCCAATTCTGCACACCGATCTGTAAGGGTGGGCTGATTTTTTATATTGTGATGGATTCTCATGCGGTATACCATTCAAAAGCTCTTGGCGAGAGTTTTTTAACGGCACCAACCATATTTCTGTGGGTCCCATGGGTCGTGGTTTTTGAGCAATTAAATGGTAAAATTTTGCAAGAGGTCCATTCAAAACTTCATATTTTCTAAAAATTCGGATTTGAAAAGTATTAATAAAATAAGATGTTTTGGATGAAATTTGGATGATTGAGTAGTGACATTGGATGAACAAGAGAAAAGAGATAAAAAAATCTCGGCAGACTGAATTCTCTAGCCTGGAAGAAAGAGTGTAAAATATTCAACTAATCAAAAGTGAAAAGCTCCAACGAGAATGAATTAGTTCCTTTAAACTGGAAATTTGTGAAAACTTTCACCAAGACTTAAAACTTCTGGGGAAAACGGAAAGTCTGGACGAAAATGCAGGAACTTACGGTGCAGTGTACATATATATCACTTGAGATGCGAAATGACTTGACTGGCCATGCATCTCTCTAAGATCTTCTACTCTATATAATTCATGGACATCACCAAGGAGAGACCCTTTTGCTAATTCTGTCTGATATGTGGAGGTATCATTACAAGGCAGGTCCGTTAAACACAGTATAGGAACTTTAAGTAGAGCTAGTGAAAAACTTGGGAAGCCTACACTTTTCACTCTTGTATCTTTCTCTGCCTTGTTGACTTTGCAAGGCTACCTTTTCTCCCTACCGGATGTTCGCAGTAGTGCATGAAGTTTGGGACAACTTTCACTCCTATTGTAAGTGTAACGAGTATGAGAGGTAATTATGTTAGTGAAAAAACTTGGTAGTCGTATAATTATAGATACTTATAATAGGTGTTAAAATTCATCAGCCCCAGAATAGTATAGTCACTAAAGCTGAGATATATGAGGTCATACTAGTAACATTCTTGAAGTAAGTTCCACCTAAAATGATGACAGGAAAGGAAGAATGTGGGGAACTCTTAAGATTACTCATGAAACTGTCCCTTCTTCTCGAGTCTCCTCCAGCCCTAAGGAAATTTTATTAAAGATGAGATACAAAAGTTACCAGAGTTAGTAGAGAAAATTCCTAGTGTGTCTTTTAAGTGTTGTAAGCTCAAACAATTCATGGGAATGGGAATTTTTGTGTGTATCAACCTAATTTCAGATTTTCTGCCAGATACTCAGCAGGTACACTTTCAGACAAAGAAAGGACAAAAAGGGTGGAGAAATGTGAATACAGTTTAGGATTTGTAGTAGTACATTGTGTTTAGTAAATGTAGAAGAATATTTCCTATACTCTTCTTCATTCTTGTTGTCCCGAGTGAAAAAGGTTAGAGGATGTGACAACAACGTTTTGTCTGAGTGTCTAAATTTTTTACGACATCATGAGAGAGTTTGTCATGAGTATTGTAGTCACTGAAAATTATTGTGTTTGAGACTTATTGAAGAGCTAATTGTAAGTGTCGAGGGCGATGATCCGTGTGGAGGAAAGAAACATAGTTGGAGGAAATGGTTTTGTTAATTAGTACTTTAGTTTTCTTCTCTGCCACCATTATCATGTCTGGTTTGATTTGGGAGATAGAGTTATAATAATTGAATCCTGGAGTGTTCTGCAACTCGACCATTACTCTACAATCAAAAGCATGTCCTTCTTCTCCTTGCTTGTTGACTGACACGGGCTTATTTGCGCTATTATAGAAGCCATGCTAGACCAAAATAGAAATTACTTCTGCTGGGTTTTTCACTTTACTTCCAAGAGATGTTCTCCTACATACTTCCAATTATCTTCACTTTCACTTTGAGTTAAAGAAACAACGGGAGAGTTGACGTAGGGGGTTAGTCTTATTTACTATCAGATGATGATGATGATAAATCTTACAAAAACTTTCTAATCAATATTTGCTTATTTAAATTTCTTTGTGCTTTCTCTCCAGCTGTTGAACTAGTTAAAGTTAAGTAATTAATTGTTTGTGATGCTCTAACGTTATCCTGCTTTTTTTATATAGAATACTCAAAATCACTGTTGTTTAGTAAAACAATGAAGCATTTATACGGACTTTGACAATTTGATTTAGAATTATTTCCATGTGATTTTTCCTGTTGAGTAGTGGATTTGTAGTGGCTCCAAGGCCATATTATATTCTATAAGCCTTGCTCATTATGTGGAACACCGATGAGCTAAAGGAAACCCGTAAAGTTTTCCCTCGTGGAATAATTATTACAGATGTTTTCATTCCGAAGCTGTAACACTCCGTGAGTTGAATAGAGATGGCTGATGTTCACAGTATGAGGAGCTGAAAGTAAGTCAATTGAAACAGTAGCATAAATGAATAGCCGTATATGTGTAAAATACTGGTAATTTTCTACAAAGTAAAAACACCCTTTGATTCAGAATTACATGAAAATATTTTGCAGAGTCTCTCTACAAAAAATAACAAATAAAAAGCGTTATGAAAGCTCGACAAAATAAACAAGTAAATAATAAAGTCTTATAAAGTTTTCCCAGTTCCTGGCTCTTCCTACCCGTTCTTAATGTCAGAATAATTCCCTTGGAAATATCATTGCTCCTGGACCTATTTCCTCAGCGTGGGCTTCTGCTCGAGCAAGTAAAAGACACGTCAACACTTGTCAATTCAACTGGTAGACATACGGTGACAGTTCCAATTGAGGAAAATAGGTTGTTGCGTTTTAAAACGAAAAAGTAATACAATTTTCAATAGCATTTCCTCTCATCTTGCAATATGTATTTCGTTGGTTTTATTGCATCCGACAAATTTTCCATTGGCATGTAATTTTCCTTTGAGCCATGTGTTTCATTCCTAATATCATATCCATTTCAAGCACCTACGTCTATTCCCATCAAACCCCTCATTTTCCGCTGGAACGATCACTAATATTTTCACCATTTTATTATTTCCGGCCTTGAAATACCCTTTTTGTGCGTTTCAAAGTAGAGCTCCAAACGTGTCTGCCTTGGGGCCACTACAAGTATAGTGCATGCCAATATGGTTAGTGTGTAAGTCCATGAATACTCGAGCATATTGTGTGCTAAAACCATGCTATTATTACGGTAGTTATGCTTAAACTTGCATCATGTTAGTCTAGAGAAAGTAGGCCGTATTAAAACACATTGAGGGAAGGGGCGCTGCTCAGAGTAGATATACAATATTTACTCCAATTCTCTATCACCCAATAAAATTATCATTCAGGGAGCAAAAAGTAGCCATTTCAAGCGTGAATATGCAAATATCCGCCTAAAAGTGGCTATTTAATTTTGGGCACAGTAGATTATATTGCTAGCAGGAAAAACTCTTTAAAAAATTTATCCGCAGTCTTTTTTTAACGCTAACTGATGTTGTCGGTTTTTCAAAATAGCTGCATTTCTTTTGTAATTTATGTATATGGTGCAACACGTATATCATGACGTTTTATTAATTACATCTACGAATTTCAATGTATGCAGATTTATTCAAATTAGATTTTGTAAACTACAATTTTACTCATTTTATGATTTCGAAATGACAAAAATGATTCGGATGTTTTTCTCCATATTTATTTATTTTTAGGGGATTTCACTATCAAGCTGGCGTGGAACGGTAAAATAAATTGAAACAGATGTTACGACAACTCCTACATACATCATTTACAAGGCAAAATGACAATTAAAATTCCTGTTGAATTAAAATAACTTTGACAAGGACTTGTCTATGGCTGTGGACGTATTTTTTTCTCAATGTACCAAATTAAATCAACATATCTACCACACTGGGACTGATGCGAAAACGGGAAAGATTGTAGAACTATTTAACAATAGAAATAATTGCTAAATTCAACAATAATACTGAATTTAACATTAATACTAATAGTTTGCAGGTCAAACCATTTGACCCATTCAATTTTCCTTTCCTATAATTTACTTGTTCACTATACACGTAAAAATATAATAAACTGCTTATCTTTTAATTTTTGAAAATTTGTACACAAACTTTTTCTCAGCCAGAATTTTGTATCTATGAATTCAATTTTATAATTTTTCTGATTTAATTACCACTAAACTTGATTTGGCCTAAGTTTCTCTAGCGGGAAAATTAAACTCTAACTCCCTCGGTTCTACTGTTAATATAGTCTACAACATCTGTTAAATTAGTTCATGGGAGCGTTAGGTTATACATCATGTGTATTGGAATACCCTGTTCATTACTTTTTCATATATTTTTCTTTAATGAATGGAATTTTTTACAAACTGGCCTCAACTTCACAACTTTCCAGATTTTAACGAGGAAGATGATCTTTTGCAGCAAATAAATTCTCAAGATCCAGTGCAAAAAAGTTTTACTGCATTTTTACATTCAGACACGCTGAAAGTATTTCAGCTTATTTTTGTTGGTCTGGCTATTTTTTCTCCTCAAAATACTATAGCTATTTGCTTAATTCCTACCACTTAGCACATGCTCGACTAGGAGGTTACCACAGAAATAAAAACATCACGTAAATAAATCTCTCTCTGCGTAAATAATCAATAATTCTATTCAAAATCATATTTCCAACCTCCAGAACATTAGCTCCAAGGCCACCAAATTACCAAAAAACTCTACCTATAAAGTTTACATAGAAATGAGAAACCTTGAACTAAACTCCTTCAAGTATATAATTATAAAAATAAAAACTTTAATTTGCATTGCATTTTATGAAAAACCTTGAAGATCAGTAAACTTTGGTGTAAATACCTCAACCCTCTTTTATCACACTTTTCCTTTGAAACCAACCAAACTTATCGCATCAAACTTAAAATATAATTGGCCTTCCTTAAAGTACTAAAAAATGGCCCAAGTAAATATGTAAAAGTTTGAAAATATTCTCGATAAACCATTTCCATTTAAATCTCGTATATTTTATATTCGTTCGAACGGAAGAAAGAATCTGCAATCGGCAAAAATCGAATTTTTACCCTTTTACTCACTCATCTCCTTAGCACACAAATAGGACTAGGTACTTGTCTAAATCGAGAAAAGGTACACAAAAGAAGAATCAACTATTTCTACTTTCTTCCATAAAAGAAAATTTCAGCCTGCTCTTTCTACAGCTAATACATTGCATATACGCGTATATCTGTTTAGTTAGTTCATGTTCATATCTTCATATACGTATAAGTTCATAAACCGGTTTTCTTCCTATTTAGACCCTCTTTTGGCTTTTTCTGCTGCTGTCAAAGCCTCCTTCATTTGATGAGCAATGTAGCGAAAGAGTTGAAGCCAGGCCTCTTGAATCTCCTTGTTCCACATCTCCTGAAGCGACGGCTCAATTGCTTTTACGAATTGTGGACCTATCAGCTGTAAAACACGTATAGAACAAATGCATCGTATGAGTTTCACTGTTTCACATCCTTTCTCTCAAAATCAAAGCTTTCAGTACAATCTAATTCCTAATAAGCTACTGCACGTTTTAAATTCGTTTGATATAAAGTATGGACGTGTGTATGCCAAAAAATGGAAGGAAAACTCTTTTCTTTGTCTCTCTCAAGGAAAATGTCTGGACATTTTATTTACACTCAAAATCATACTTGTGATACAAAAGAAACCAGTCAGCTGTGTAAAATAAAGTAACGTACAAAGTAAAGTACAAATTACATTGGGCAGAGAAAGTGCTAGAGCTTTTTACTCTTGGGAAAAGAACCACAGCTTTAGCGCCAACTTTTAGTTAGCAAGACTTTATTGAAGCAAGCTTCTGTGGAAAAGGCGCACTCATTCCTCCTAAGCAATGGATTATGTGTTGCAGTAGATACAGAAAAGAGCCTCATGTGGGTCCCTATCTTTTAAGTACATGGTTTGTAAATTAAGGAAAAAGCTTGTCGGTAATCTTACAAGGTTCAGGAAGGAAGCCATCAGCAGCTTCAAGGACTAGGGATTTCTAATCAGTAGGGCTCACGAAAAAGTTGAGCTGTAGGAGCAGGAGCAGGCCGAATTTAAAAAAATACAAGTTCAATTTTTTTAACAAATGACAGCAATTAATTCCTTGTGCGTATATGTAGGTAGAATCTATGAATAACTTAAAAAAAGATGGGAAGGATTTTTACTATTTGGCAGTTACAAACGATAGAATTACCAAGGCATGCAAAAATTAACATTGAAGAAGCAGGCATAGTGGGTATTTAACAAAAAGATGTGGTGTGTTTAAAGCCCTTTGCCTTGCAAAGTTCAAGAGATTTTACTGGAGAAATGTAAGCTTGAGAGATTTGTGAGGAGTACTTTTATCGTAGATTGAGCCCGAGTTATTGGTAATGATTGGCTCGTTTGAGTGGTCTAAGCTTTGATGTAACGCCGAAGGAATCAAACTTAAATTAGGGAGTAAACTTTGGAAAAGCTTTGATTAGAGGATCATCCAAAGAAAATAGAAAATTCTGGGATTTAATCTGGTGAGAGGAGTTTCTTTCATGTTATCATACCAATGAATGCTAACTAACCTTTAAAGTAGGAAATTATTTAATTGAAGGTGAGTTTGTAAACATTGAAATATGTATAGTAAATGTATCTCTACCTATGCATATATTGTATAGTCGAATGTTTATAGTAACTACTTACATCGATGTATTTCTTGGGAGCACCATAATAGAAATGAGCTTTGCCTAGTTCTTCCAAAAGTTTATCCAATTTCTCTTTTTCGTCGAGTCGAGCGACTGCCTTCTGTACAAACGCCATCACCCTGCACCAAATAAACATTTTCAGTGTATTTTTAGTTCCTTTCAAGCTGTAGGATATTTTCTCGTGGTTTCAAATTTAGGAGGTTAACTGTACATTTCACACCCTTTCCCCCAGGTAAGTTAGGATTTTGAATTCTTTATGACTGATTTAGAAGTTGAGTATTGGATAATTCTACTTCGTTAGTAGCGTGGGTGCTTTATGAGTTTGAAGGAAGGAGAATTTTTAGGGGAAAATTGCGAGATAAGATAATATTATTGCAAATAAACACTTTGCCTGATATCATAAATGTATAGACCATTATTTGAACGTACCTTAGTGCGTGGGAGCGTAATTGTTTACTATGTTGAAGATCCTCCATTCGCATTCCACTAAATGGCATGAAAACTTCCTTAACGTCTGGATGGGTTTCAAAAAGTCTGCAAAAAAGGTTTGACAAAAATTTTATTTTGTCAAAGATTTAAGGAGAAATGTGAAATAATCATTTTTTCCAAATATTTCACTTGGGCTTTATAACAATACAATTCAATGATATAGTATTATGCTTCTTAGTCTGTCTCTGTAGCTGATTTAAAAGCTGAAAAAATGTCATTTCGGCACTTTTAGTATCTTTTGAACAGCTTACCTTAGCTAAATTAGTTATAGCATTTCTATAAGGAATCATAACTTTTGCTTTAAAAACTGTCTTCAGCTCGTATTCTAGCACTTTAGTGAAGGGAAGAAAAAGCGTGATGAAGAAATCATGTTGCACATTCAGAGTACATAATTGTGAGGATAGTTTTTTGCTATGTTCTTCCCGTACTAAATATCTTCCTTACATTAAAAGTAGATGCACAATCATTTTAGAAGTAAAAATTAAGATTTTTTAGAATTGTCAAAGCTCATTGAGCTGCAATGAGCCGATCATATATAAACCAACTGTGGGGATATTTTAGGGGTCTCCTTATTACAGAACTTCGCATTACAGAACTTTACAAGAAAGGTCTAGGACGTGATAAATCCAAAAATTCCTTTCAGAATACCCAAGCGATGTACCCCCAGATCAAAAATGGTTCCGCAGCCCCGAGGATTAACAAATTGCATGGTATTCTTTCATAATTTGCATTTGTTTCAAGCATATACGTGACGTTTTTATCTTGTAGCAGGAGGAATCCATGCATTTCTATATTCGGACGTAAATTACATTTGTAGCAATGCAAAATGAGCAACAATATTAAGGCAAATCAATAATTTTAGGTGCTTTTGCTTAGTATAGAATTTTGTGAGCCTCGTGTCAGATCCTTGTCACAGTCATTCATTAAGTTTCATTCAAGTGGAATTGTGATTTACATTTCCTTGATTAATAAATTACGTCGAAAATCCTTTGGTGTCGATGCATAAAGAAAGATATTTTTGGGTTCAAGCTCAATGGTATCATCCGATGTAAGCTTCAGTTTCAGGGTATACTCCATTAAAAATTCTTACATACATATCAATTCCACCATTCCTAAATAAGTGAGATGAGAGAGCAACAGTAGTGTAGTGTGTCAACTACAGCCCTGATAATTTTCAAGTGGGATTTTCATTGAGAAATTATTTATATTATTTTCCTTATCCGCGAGGTTGAAGTTGTTTGATCGTAAATATTGCAGTCCTTGATTACAGGGCAGGGGTTCTTTCAAACGTATTATTTTCATTGATTCTATATTCTATCATGGCGTAAAATATACGTGTAAATACATGAAAAGAATCAAGAAACCAAAATATGTAGTCTAAACCAATTACAAGTCTTGTATAATCATATTCAAAGAGCGCATAGTTCCGGAATGTTTGTCAGCAAGAAACCACGAACACATTTACTCATTTTAACTTTGGCGATAATAGCAACTTCTAATCCCAGAAAAATCGACGTATCCATTCGTAACCAATGGATACATCGTTCCCATAACTGCTCTCCAATGATCCTCCTTCCTCATCTTCAATTGATCAATATCTCCAATCATATTCAATACTTTGAAGCCTACCCAATGACCAACTTCTCGCAGGATTTTATTATTTTGAATTACTCAAGTACTACATACACATTTATAACAGAGAACCCCATGTAAATAAATTCACAACAGAAGTCTATGCTACACAACTTGCTTTGTTATCCCCTGTTATTCTGCTGCATAATCCTCAATCTATCTCCCATCATCAGAGATCCCTATATTAAATACCAAAAGAAACGTAAAACCAAATGTTTAAATATGAAAGATCCAAAACTAGGTCGAACATTGAATAAATTTTCATTGCTCTAACTTATCCGAGATAAAATATCACCTAACACAATGAATTTCTAAAATAGTAAAATCTTTTGCAATAAAAGGTCTCACATAATTGAATTGGACGCTCAGCCATACTGTACATATAGACGCAAAGGGGTTACATGGAAACTTCAATTTAATAGTGTGCTGGACTTCAAATCAGAAAAACCATGAATTACAATGTAGCTATAATAAATCCGATGAAAGTCTTAACGAAATTTAACTGACAGAAAATGGGGGGTTTTTATGACCAAACGTTTTTATTCAATCTGATCGATTTGTACGTAGGTCAATGCTTTCAAAAATGTCTGTAAGTACAAATCACGCTTGTAACCGTAAGTTTGTAAAAGTCTGTTTTAGGCTGAAAATGTATTTTTTGGTTAAAAAATATTTTTTGGTTGGAACCTTTTTTTCAATATTTTTTTAATTTAATTTTTTTTCAACAATTTAGTTTTGGCCGAAAAAGTTTTTGGAATGAAAATTTATGTTTTCGTTAAAATTTTTGTTTTGGTTGAAAAATACTGTTAATTTTTTGGGAGGAATTTTTAAAATAAAAAAAATTAAAAAGTGGGGTTTATACTCCGATTCATACCCGAAGGTCTAACAGTGTTATCAACCATCTTAAGCCTTTATTCAAATCAGTTACAAAGTTTTAATGGTTAACCCTATCTATGAGGAATCGTCGCACAAGCTGTCAAAGGTCTGAGCGGACATGGGAAAATCCAGCGGGAAAAAACCCCTTTCCTTGAGGCAAATTACATACCATCCCCGGGATTCGTACCCGAGTATGACTCACAATCAGACGACCCTCGAGTGAACCCGAGTCCATTGCCGCTACGCTAATGGAGCTTGTCATGGAATTTTTTAAATAATATCAATATGAAATACTAACGCGGCGGACAGAGAGACGGCCGTAGCTGATGCCTCTCTCCTCGAAAGCCTTAAATTGTCACGAAACAATGATTTTTACTTTTCTGGGTTGGAATAACAATAAAAATCCATAAGGCCTTGCAGATGGAAGTACTAAAAAAGTGATTAAAGCTGAAGAAAGGTATGGCAGAAGTAGAAACATAAAACTTGGAATTTATTTACTGATCAACGGTTGCTTTAGCCTCACAGCACTAGAAACAGAATAGAGTACTGACTACTGACTAAACAATAACGCACTAGGTACATTATGTCAATCAACTTTCGGCTTTCGCCACATTTATTTCCATATTATAAACCGCAACATAATAGACATTTCATCTCAACTTTACTTTAGGACTTAAAATTTTAACGAACACTGCAATTTTTCAGGAATCTGGAAAGATGTGAGGAAAAATTTTTATAGCTTAACTATATAGAGGAAGCGGATAGTCGAAAAATCGAGAGTGAGCAAGAAAGGAAAAGCAAGGGTTGGAGTGGAGCGGAAGGTAATTTCCGAATCTGGGGTCGACATCGGGAACTGATTTACGACATTTCCAGCGCCTTCCTTGGCACACAATGTGAGCAAGTCATTCTGCCCCGAAAGTTTAGCTTTTTACTTTTCTCAGCTTTATTAATGCAATACACTAGAACATGTTCGCTCTTCCGTTACGTTACGTCTCCCATCCGTATCCCGTTTCAACGGAGCTTTTCACCTTCTTATCTATATTTCACTTTTCTTTTAAACTTCTGCTATTTTCACGCCTAAACCAAATCCTAAGCTACGCGGAAATTTCATCGATAAAAGTAGTTTTAACAAAAGAATTTCGCCCATAAATAAGGTACGGACATTTAGGATTAAATTGCAACCACATTCCTTAATATTTTCAATCATAACTGGATTTTTGATCCGGGTTTAGAGATACAGGTTCTAAAAAAAGCTTCTGCTTTCTTGAACCAGTTAATGGTACTATATCTTAGAATTTTTCTCGGTTCTTGGGAAAGTGAAAGGAGCTAAATATTTCCGAAACAGATTATAGCAAGAATTTTGAATGAAACTTTTTTTAAAATTTAGCCGACGATGCATTCCTTTATGGATACATATTTTCTTATGTTTCATACATTTACTTAATGGGAGATACATATATGTATGCAGGAATACAAAATTACACATATATTTTTTCTTATGGATACGACACACGACTGAAGTGAGAAATTTTCTGGAGGGGGCCTTTGATCAAAAATTCGGAATCGTAATAATACAATTTCTTATAATACTTTCGTAGCTTCAAGCAATTTGACAAAATACTTTGATTTTTATACGAAAAGGAATCAATAGCGTAAATCTAGAAGTTTCTCTGTTACAGAAACCCCACCATCTCCATTCGTATCTCAAGTGATTTGCCTAATCCGAGACCCAACCCCAATGTTCGAAGTGAGGCCCGTACAAAGCTACACGGCTTGGAAAAAAACAGCGCATCCTACATTTTTCATGGGATGTACGATACATTAATGTGATTGAATGAATAAAGGTGGTATAAGAGAGTCTGTGTCTGTATGTACCCTAAGGGTGAAAGACGGACTATAAACGTGGGGGAAGTTGTACATAGATATAATTATTAGTATTGTCATACTACGTAGATGTTCTTGGAGGATTCAGGAGCTACTTGAAAATGACTTACCTACTCACTCAAGAAGATTCAGGGAGATGAATTGAAAAGTGTACGAATGAACAGTGAAAGAGAAAAATAATACGTAAGGAATTACAGTGAAATTAGTATGTTCGCCTAAAAAACAATAAATTTTGCCAATTTACATTAGAGAAAACAGAAGATTAAGAGAAATGGGGAAATCTTTTAGTTTGAAGCTTTGAGTTTTCCATCAGACAGACAAACTGCTGTCACGTAAATGTACTCAAATTGACCTTTGACATGTAATTCCTTTTCTAATTTATTTACAATCAGAGATTTTTTCCATACCAGTAAGTACATTATATACTTATTTTTAGTACAGCGAGAATAGAGAAACAAACAACAATCTGTGTATTTTCCTTCGAAACCTTTGTAGAAGTGCATTGAGTTAAATTTTGAGTCATAATTATTTCCTGTTACGGACTTGAATCTTACAATGAATTTGTACAACAGATTTTTGAGAGAGCTTTTTACAGCATGGGCATGCATAAGTCAAATATATTTTGAGTGAAAGAGAAAGAAAATGGACATGTACACAAGACATTTCCATTTTCGAACAATTTGTGTGAGGAAGAGGGGAAGATGTGAAGAATGACAGGGCTAAAGCAAATTTCCTTTAGAAGAAACATATAATGGTTCAGTTCACTGGTTTGATTGCTCTTGAAAATTAACTTACGGGCCTTTGTAACAATCTGCCCAGACCTTTTGAACTTTCAGTATAGATTAGGAAGATGGTCCACTACATCTTATGACTTATGATTTATACCCACCAACCTCCTCTCTGAATGGGCAAAGGGCCTCAATGTAGAGTCTATCCTCACTATAAAGTGAACTGCTTGTACACGACATACGACATACCTTTCTCCCGCATCATGAATCGAAAAGTATCTACATGTAACTTCTTGATAGTTTCCTTTTTCACGGAGATACCATCCTTGTAGTTTTTCCCGTTCTACATTTATTCGCCACTGAGTGAGGATGCAGGAGACTCCTATTACACGAGTAAGCACATGAAAGGTTGTCCTAAACCGTGAAAGTCAATGGGTAAATAATAGATGTGCATGTACATAAAGAGATGAGGGTTGCTTCTGGTTCAAACGAAGGAATAATGAGTAACAATTCTGAGGGCTACATCAATTCAAAAATTGGGATTGGATCAAATACAATAATCCATGGAAGATTCAATCTTTTCGTTTCTAACAATTCATGCTTCAATTTTTTTCTCTGCATAATATACCATACATATCTTGTTAAAATACCTTTCCACGTCCTTCCAATGAAAAAAATCTATTCTTGTTAGGCAGACTCCACTTTACAATAAACCAATGGTTGGTTGTACTGATTGATGCAATTTCTAATACGAAGAACAGGCTTTATCGGATTCATACAGTTCTTTTGCTACCTCTGCATATTTTGAAGAAATATTAATATTTTGGGAATGTAAAGTTCCTTGGTGAAAAATGTTTTTTATTGTTCATGTTTATATGTGCAGATTTGGGTATTCCTACTGGTTAATCGTTAAAAATTATACGAGGATGTGGGTGAAAGTTGCGATAACATAAACTACCAAATGATATTTTGATGTATTTACTTAAGCTCATTGTTGGGCCTGCCAATGAATTCGGGACCAGCATTCTGGTTAGTAGACTATAGACAATTGAGGCCATTGCATAGCTTTCAATCATTCATGCCACATTCATTTTTTTCATGGACTATTGATTTCTGGTTCAGAAAAAACCATTAGAATTCCATAATGTAGCTGGCAAATCCTGAAGTATTTTCTGGACTATAGAATTTTCGAAAAAATATTCCAAGACATCAATGTGATATTCCATAGTTTTGTACAATACAAAATTTCAGTAGGGTGGATTTACTTGATTTACAGCCGATTTCCTACGATGATTCCCCTTAAGACAAGAAGGCATTTCCTCTACAGTGCAGTGGCAGACTCCCCTCCCCAGGGATTCAAAATGCAATGGTTAACGTTGTGACTGTGAATTTTGTGATGCAGCTAGAAGGGCACTTTTAAACCTTTTTTCTAAATAAATTGGTCTCTTGGATTCCACGATATGGGAAATCTACTGTATTGTAAGGTATCTGTTGTGGAAACTCTAGTGAGAACCTGCACAAAAGGAATTTCATGTAATATGTTCCAGTGGGTTGCCACACACTACACTAGCCAAAACGAGCTCCACATTTCCTCACATTAGAGCAATGATATTTTCAAACATTCAATTATCAGTCCAATAATTACCCAGAATGTGTTACTTGAGTCGGTTATAAGTTTTAAATTGATTTTCCTTCCACCGATTTCAATTATGTAGTAGCTCCATTGATGCAGTGCGGCAGTCTAATAAACTTATAGAGCACATGTCTGTACTCCTTTGAAGACCGCAAAATGTATGTATGTCGTGGAAATATGCGCTGCTCCCATAGTTATTTCCAGGGAAACATTCTGGAAAATCCCACTTTCACTGAAGAATTTTGCTTTGTATTGGAAACCATAAGTAAAAGCTTTTACTTATGAGGTTTTCTATGATAGTGGTGGATTCCACAAAAGAAATCATTAAAGTGAACCAGTCTGGATATTTTATAATAAAATAACGGTCCACACATTGCCAAACGTTCGTAGAATGAGATGGAAATAATATCAAGGTGCATACACACACACACAAGTTATTTTATGAGGAATTTCATTAGCTCTTAAAAATTTACAACCATCCATAAAGTCTCAACCATTTCCTCCTTGAGCATCATCAATTTTTTTCGTCAACAGAGCAAGAATCATTGGAGCGAGAATCCTGGATCAGAGTAAAGTTCAAGTGCTGTCTTCATCAAACGTACAATGTGCTGAGACTACAAAAGACACTCTTCATATGAAAGTATAAGAGCTCAGTTTTATTTTTCTAAGATCCTACATAGATTTGAACAAAAAATTTTTTTGATCCCAAATAGTTTTT
>JAQFXU010003320.1:0-16668 GCA_034693705.1 Spatulosminthurus flaviceps | reverse complement strand
CAATTACTTCTATATGACTAACTCCATATTTAGTTTTGAAGTAAGGTATACAAGGGTTATATATCGATTGTTTTTCTACATACAAAAGTAGTATGGGGGCTTGAAGGCGACAAAAATTCACGTGAATGTAGTTTTTCCCCGCATCGATTAGAAAAAAATTAGACGCATCTTCGTAAAAACATTATAACTTATTCAAAAAAATTTCGAATAAATTAGAGTAATAATTTTTTATTATTCTATATTATTTTTTATGGTTTTTTGTTATGATGGGTATTTTTTTCAATAATCTGAAATGAGTAATGATAATGATTTATAAAAAAATATTATTATATTATTAAAATATCGATTATTATTTATGGCATAAATTATAATTTATTCAAGAAATTGGTTGTATTAACCTAACTGTTATTAGCAGTTAGGCGCGTACAATATTATGTCGTATTGTTCTGACTTTTCCTGTGCGCATCTTCGTTATGCATTTTCGCTTTACTTGTTGGTTGACCTTTTTGTATTAAATTAATGCTGTTAAGTCAAATACAATAAAACATTACTTTTTATTAAAAACTCATTTTGTCGCTAAATATTACATACAAAACATTCCGGGACACCGTAACCGTCAGAGATGTTATTATTGTTTACTGGTTAAACCAGAGCATAGTTTTTGGTTGCAAGAACGTGAACGTGAACACAATGATCACAACCACAATATCTTTAACAACAATAATAAAATTATTGTGATTGATATTCACAATCACAATCACAACAACAAAATAGATCCCATAATCCCAATATGCATCATTTTGTTTCGCAGATCGCAGTAACAATTTAACTAATCACAATACAATTTACAACACCAGCCAGAACATCCTAGCGCTAAAGAATAATCGCACGTAAGCCCTAAAGTTGTGCATGGTGCAAGTTATCGCTATAATATAATGCTATAAAATATTTAATTAATATTTAAATGAAAAAGAGTATAAAGGGCAATCCCAACACAATCAGCGCGGCAGCAGCGGCTCATGTTCTTATTCGGAATCTCGGAATAAATTAACCGCAATTAGTTTAGTTTCATTTCAGCAGCAGTGGTCAATGATCGGTCAATTGTCAATGTGCAATGCGTGAGTACTAGGAACAGGAACAGGAACTTCAGACATCATCCTAAAATTAAGTTCGTTAGTTAAAACTAACCAAGCATAAAGCTGGTTTCGTATAGCCCAAATTCGCCGTAGTCGCTAAGCGACTTCATCCTGAAATCCCTGTCGCATGTCGCATTCATTATTCACCCTTCACAATGACTAAAACAGAAGAGCTGTGGCAGTTAAAAGCGATTTTCTTCCAAATTTTTCTTCCCGACTTAACATGCAAGCTCCTGTATTTAATTTTACAAGTCCCGTCGCTCAGCGAATCGCTGAGTAAAAACCTATGCGAAACTAGCTTAACAAACATTCCATGTTAATTCGGTGACATCTCAAAATCGTCACAAATGCTGACATGCTGAGGAAGAGCAAGGCTTTTGAGCGCCAGTACCCACCATGAGACTGAAAAGGAAAGGAAATAGGCGACCGAGTAGGAAAAGGAAAGCTAGAGCTGCTCGCCTAAACAGAATACTGTATGAACAGATTTTTCGTCTTTTTAAGCTTGGCAGTAAAATTACTATAATTCCTTGACGTAATGATTACACAATTTACACTGTAAATTAATATGGATGAAATTCATGTTGAAAATGTATGCTCTTGCAAGCTCTTACACGTCTGAGACGTCTGATTACTCCTACACAAGCTCTAAAGGCTCTAAGCACCGTGAGAGCGCTGATGATAGGTCTAGGAAAGATGGACGGTCCACCCGTAGTGAATCTAAACAGCAACGACGTAGTCGCCGTTCGAGTCCACCTCCACGCGAGCACAAAACAAGAAGTGTAGGAATGACCTTGTAGTATTTACTGTCATTTTATTTAAATTTTGTTTTTAATCTTATTTTTTAACGATATTTTTTAGGACCGCGACCGTAAGAAAACCGATGCTAAGGACTCCGTTGATTCCCGTCCTACGGATTCTATTCTTGACAATTCCGCTATTAAGGATTCCTTTGTTTCCATAAAGTATTCACCAGCACGATTATCTTTCGGATTACCTCTATATGAAGACGTACGACGGGGAAACATAAAATACTAGTATCGCTATCGCTATTTCAGTAGAGGAAGAAAGTCCTTAAAAATTATTAGTCCAAAATATAATTCATTTGTCACTTATTAATAATTGCGCAACGTGGAAAGCTTTTTAAAGATTTTATAAATAAAGCATGTGCAAGTGATGAACCAAGGACGAATAATTTTTCAAGGACGTGAATATCGTCGGGTAAAGTTCAAAAGGCGCTATTTGCAGAAATCGCTTAAGCATGGTAGTACATATTAAATCCCGTCTAAGCGATTTTTGCATATAGCGCCTTTTGGACTTTACCCGACGATATACAAAATCAATTTTAGTTAAACAGTGAATTTTTTTAATTTTGTAAAAACAGTATGAGTCACAACGTGGAGAATCGGAACCAGAACTACCTCTAAGTGCTCGGGAACAATGGAACAACCAATTAGAATACATTTTGGTTCTTGTGTCTATAGCTGTGGGATTGGGAAATGTCTGGAAGTTTCCACTTGAGGCTTACAATAATGGAGGAGGTAACTTGAAGCCTAACTTCTTTTAAGATACTGATTGATGCCAGCCATCGCATCGGCTAACGCCAGTGGAATACTGCTAGGTGGAATTTTTTGGGTGACTTTAAAAAGATCAGTCTCGTGGATAACGTGGATTTAGTTATTAAGTTTGAGAGAATATATTTCATCTGCATTTGGATCTATAGTACCTTGAAAGGAACAGAACTAACTAAATTATTATGCAAGGAAAACGGCTGGTGATCAATAAGGATGAAAACCATTAAAATTAATTTAGTACATTTTACTACAGTCATGATTTTTTGGTTTATACATACTATTTATATGGCTTATGAATTTGTTCAGGTGCATTTCTCATCCTCTACCTGATAGTCGTGGTAGTGGTGGCAATGCCTATGTACTTCGTCGAAATTACTGTATCGCAGTTCTGCTCTCGCGGACCCCTCGGAGTGTGGGATTGTGTTCCTATAATGCGAGGTTACTTTTTTTTAAATATTTAGACGTGATTGTAATTTTCACAGATCCTTTGGGAATCTCGTGTGAATGAATTTTAAATTGAAATAGCTAATTTTTTGCTTTGCAGGAATAGGCTGGTCAGCGTTCTTAATATCAACGATGCTGTCATTTTTCTACCTAGTACTCCTAGCTTGGGCTGCTTTATATTTGTATTTTTCGTTTTACACGGAGTTTCCCTGGTCCAATTGTACACTTAGTTCTTATACAAGCGGAGGATTATTCAAAGTTCGTACTGCCGCCGCCCTAGATTTAGTAAAGCCGAAATGTGTAAACAATACTTTTACATTTCAAGTGTCCTACAACAAAACGACAAAGGAAGAGAAAAGGGGTGCAATGGATCCTGAATTAGCATTTTTTTTGTGAGTGTGAGGATAAGTCCGATAATGCCTGGCATTACAATATAACAATACAAATATTTACGGTGATGCTTAAACAAATCGCGGAGTTTTGCTTCGGAACAATCATTCCGGCGTTTGTTTGGATAACTTTTACTTATCTGGCGAATATTCGTTCGAGAATATAATAGAAATTAAAATCATAACTAAATCGGAATTTGTGATAGCTGATCTAGAATAATTATTATTGATTTTGTTTTTACGTAGATATCACATTTTGAAGTCTAACCCTAATATAAAGAAATATGGTCTTGGTTGGCCCCAATTTGAAGTGAGTTTGGCGCTAGCTATTTTGTGGTTCATTGTCTTCTTAATAATGATGTGTGGAACCAAAAGTACTGGCAAAGTTGCATACTTCACTGCACTTTTCCCTTACGCTGTACTCATTATACTGTTCGTAAGAGCTGTCACTTTGCCTGGAGCGAAAGAGGGAATACTAATGCTTTTGAAGCCAAATTTTAAGCACATGACTGAAGTAAAGGTAAGCGCCCGAGCTGAATATTGATAATATTATTGTAAATATTTTGCCTTTAGTTTCAAAATTTCGGCATTGCATGAAACAATTTTTTTCAGGTTTGGTTTAGAGCGATGAATCAAGCGTTTTTCTCCCTTGGTATTGGATTTGGTAATGCGGCTGTATCTGGTTCTTACAGTCCGTTGCATCAGAAAACATACTAGTGAGTACTCTACGGCCGAAGCCTATTTTCAAGGTCATGGTTACCTTATATTGGGAACCTATAATGGTTAATGGTGTAGACTTTAATGTCTGGCATGGACAAAATTATTTCTGCGGAAATATTTTCATGGTTGTTAAAAAATGAAGATAATACCCACAAAATCGATTATCGTTTTTAACACAGTTTTGAGATTTCTATTAAAATATGGTAATTAGTATCAATAATTTAAACCGTAGGCGGGGTTTGGTCCTTTAGGATGTAGGAGTAGACTCAATCCGTACAGATATACATAAGTACATGTTTCGAAACACTTTTTGGTGGCCTGAGGGTTATTCTCGAAAAGTTTGCGGTCGTAAGTTTAGGGTTACGATGCTTGAAATTCCCAAATATTGTCATAACTTTATGTAAATATAGCAGTCGTAAAGTCTTTATGATCTCTCAATTCTCTCATACGTCCTTCTGACGATCCAATGGGGCCTAAAAATTATTTCCATTATGGAAAATTTTGTGCCAACTACGGTTTCAAACCGTTTGTTGTGATTTCGTAACTAAGTGCGACTAATCGTCTTAAAAAATTTACGCTTGCGTTCGAACGTTTCTAGAATTAGATTCCAGGGGGTCCGTTGTCAGTTCTTGAAAGCGAGATTATCTACGAAAACAACTAAATCTCGACCATGGAACCAACAAAGTTAAGGCTTCTCTAAGAAAAGCCCACTCGTGGTGCCCAAGCCTTTTGGAGGTATCATTAACTTATGCTCTAAGCGGCTGTTTTTTGTCAATGCTCAAAACATTCTTCCATTATGCCGAAATAATCCCGTTTATAAATATTCAACTCCATTTGCATTCCTTTGCAATTAAACTCTACCGAAATATGTACTAGTCTTACGATCGATCGTAAGTAGTTACGAAAGCTATCTAGCTACTTGTCGCACAACTAGATTTGCCATTTTTTGTATCCTACCTTCGAACTTACAATTCGACTTACGTTCGTAAACGCTTCGAGAATAACCCCCATGGGGACTTGGGTGCGTCCAATTGGCAACATTCCCCTGGGTTAGTGCCCGGGGCATATGTGAGGCATGAGGAACAATAATGAGTTTATGTAAAAATCATATTTGGAACCTGCTCGTTCAAATTTTGGACGTACAGAGTTAGGTCTGAATGATTTTCGGGAAAATTTGAAGCTCCTTTATAATGAGTATATTGTACCCAAATATGGGACTGCTTCTCTGAATCATCTCTGGCATTTTTGTCTTAATTTGAAAATTAGTTTGGATTTGGATTGAATGGTTTTGAATTAGTATTTAACGTATCAAGATTAAAATATTAGGCCAAAATCTAAAATCCTTGTGCCAAAATTGTCATATAATTAATACTAAAAACCTCACCAGCCAAAAGCTGGAAAGTCAGGAAAAATTTCTACGCGGTACGCGGCCTGTGGCTGCGCTCTAGCGGCGGTTTGAGTTGTTGCTCATGCGCACAACTGAGAGCAGACGATTGTACGAACGAAGAAACCAACACGACTCGGCTCATTTAAATACTTAGTATTTGTCCATTAATGAATAGTCCATTGCTTAATGGAATGAAGAACATATATCATGTACACTTTTGGTTCCCTAGTACTTCCGTTCGCATGAATCGCGAATATATTATTTATGGATTTTTCCTGAGAACGTATCTTATATATATATTTGGTTTATAAACATGGACATAATGAAACTATGTAACGTTTGGTTTCATAGTATCGCAGTGATAGTTGCACTGGCAGATACGTTTGCAAGCATTTTGGCTGGATTCACGGTTTTTTCTATTTTGGGCGTATTGGCAAAGAAACGGAATATTTCTTTAGAAAAAGTTGTGCCATCAAGCGGCGGGAGTCTTTCCTTTGTAGCTTATCCAATGTTGATGGGCTCTTTCGGGAAGTCCCCTGTTCCAAACATATTCGCAGCCTTATTTTTCGCAATGATTCTAACACTGGGCATAGGTAGTGCAATGGGGTTCATACAGGTGTTGGAAGCTACCACTCTGGACCGAATCCCCTTCTTGGGCTTAAAGCGTTCGTACAAGATTGTGTTGGTCGCCTTTTTGACTATGATATCTTTTGGGTGCGGGCTCGTGTTTTGCTGCCCGGTTAGCAAAAAATCAAGTATTATTACAAAAAAAACCATTAAGACTTAACAGCTACAATAACAATAGTAGCTAAACAGACAACATTTGTAAACTTCTTAGGGATCAGAACATGTGATCAATATGTTCGACAAATACGGGTGTGGATTCGTCATCTTTTTTATCGTCACGATGGAAATATTCGCTTGGACTTACATCTACGGAATTAAAAACTTGGTGGCGGATTTTCTCTTCATGTTTCCAAGGATCAGGTTGGACTGGAAATGTGCAGTTTTACGTTATTGGGCTTATGGAATGCCAGTTTTTTTCCTGGCCGTATTTTTATATGTAGCCATAACGTTAGACATGGTTGAAGAAACTAAAGTGGAAAAGTTCAACCCTCCGTGGTATTTGCAAGGTAGTTATTTCAGACCAGGGCAGGAATGGGAAATCGTTAAAAGTTCGAATTGGAATTTAAATACTTTCCTTATTTGAAGCTTGTTTTCTGCCGTTTTTTGGAATACTATTTTTTGCCGATTCTGACATGAATTCAAATAATATCATTTGTATAATCGGGCAGACACATTCCAAGTCGAATGCCTTCATGAACAATTTTGTAAACTTGTGATGTCGAGGCCTCTCAAACTCAAAACAGTTCGAGGCAAAAATGTCGTTTAATCCCGAGAACTTTTAATGCGTCATTTTTCTGTAAACACATTTTTAAAATCTTTCACAATCATTAGGACGAAACTCGGAATTTTACCATTTAAAATGTTGATTCCAATTCTGGCGGCTTACGATTTTGGATTAAAATTTCACGATTCTGCTGAGGGCTTTTCTTGAAGCGTTTACGATGGTAATTTCCAAGTTACGATACTTCGTACACCCGAAAATCTTTAGAAATCGTATAAGTTATGAAAATCTTGTGGAACCTGTGTACTGTAACCAAAGAACTGCCGTAACTATACTTGCGATCGATCGTAAGCCTTATATTTTGGTAGAGTTTAATTTGTAAAGGAATACAAATATTGCTGAATATTTACAATAGGGATTTGTTGGAATGAAGCAATATTAGAGGATTAGGCTGTGGGACCTTACAATCGAAAGAAAAATTATCGTAAGTTGGGTCCTTTTCTTTCGCCAGCCAATGCAATGCGAGGCCGAGGTACTTTCTCTGAGGTACTTCCGATTGCGATCTCCCGCCTTTTTTTCACAAGAATTATAAGTTTTTAAAATCGAATGAAGTTGTCATAAAATTTGAGTTCGAAACCCAAAATGTTTGGAAATAATTCCAGTCCAGAGTCGAATTCCCATCCCTGTGGAGTAACGAGCTTATTAAACCATTTTATTTATTAGGCCTTGTGATTATTGGAAAATTGTACTGTGCACATTGACAAATTGATTTTTAGTCGCTGGATGGGTCTTGTTTGGGGTGGTAGCTGCAATGGTACCTTTAGATGCCATATGGGTCCTGCTCACAAGAAAGACAAGTAGCTTCGAGAAGGTTTACTCAAAAATTATTACCTTTACTTGGCAGAGAAAGGAGTACAAATAAGTGTAGCATTTTAAGTCATATTAAGTTATCATATTTAAGCTGTTTACTTTCCAATATTCCATGTTTGTTATGTGGGAACAGAAGTGGATGGCTAGCGTTCACCCTAACAGACACTGGGGACCCAAAGCACCCGATGAGAAGGCCGCCTGGGAGCACTTCAAGAAGGATTATGAGGGTTTTGGATTATCCGGTCGTTATACTAAACATAAACCTGGAGTTCCTGATAAAAATATCGAGCCAGAGAAAACGCCGGAGCCTTTGGCTCCTGTTGAAGTGAAAACCCCAATTCAAAATTCCGAAGAACCAGGGGAGAAAGTCATGAAGCAGCCATAGAATTTTAGACCAGCCCAAAGCAGGTTCCATCGCAATCAGTGAATATTGTTTGTTAATTTTGCTTCTCAAATAAATAAGTTGGAGTTTAGAGAACCGTTTACTTACAAAAGTTCATCAAAAATAAAGAAGGTATTTCTGGCGGATAAAGGTCACGAATGCCGAATGTCCCGAGACATAAATATAGTAAGTTAGCAAAATCAAGAATAGCGCTTAAAAAATCAAAAATCTTTAAAAACCTAATCTAACTAAGGTTTGTTTGGTTACAACATTTTGGGATCTTTATTACAGAACAATAACATATGATTAGTGAACCGTTTTATTTAAGTATTGAAAAACTATACTGAACCATCGGAATAAGAGAGATCCTACATTTAAAACAAAGCAATGAAAAAGATTTTTGTACAAATTTACTCCAAAATCGTAACGTGACAACGTGAGAACACACTGAAAAAATTCCTAATGCTCTGTAAATGGTGACCATGTAGCAACGAAGTACCAATATTTGTTGCAAACATCCGATTTCTCCTATAAAATAAGGGGAATTGGGAAATCCAATGTTTGCAACAAATATTTGTACTTCGTTGCTATTTACATGGTCACCATTTAAATAGCATTGCGAATTTTTAAAGGGTGTTCCCACTATACGATTTTGGAATAAATTTGTACAAAAATCTTTTTTATAAATATAAACTTCCTGGCAAAATTTCGTGAGTGGGACGCAAGGTCTTGTACCTTTAAAGGGTATTTTTTTGTTTTTACTAAAACGCGCGTTTTGCAAAAGTTAATTTTGAAGTGATAATTTTTGGAATAATTCGAAAAAGTTAGAATTTTCTTCTTTCGCAGTTTTTGGTGTTATTTTTAAATAATAATAATTTATTTATAATTAAATAGTTTAATTATTTTGCTGTTCGCATCTTCGTACTGCATTTTTTGCCGCAACTTGTTAAATCTCATGTTATTAAAATTAATAGTCTAAAATTATTTCTACTGAATTATTCCAAAAACGGTCACTTCGTAATCGTTTTTACAAATCGCGCGATTTAGCCAAAACATAAAATTACTATTTAAGGGTACGAAAATTAAGGTGAATATAGTTGTTTTTCCCCGCATCGACTTTAAGCCTTTGAACTTTGAAGTACACCTCAGGGTTCGAAAGTTATTCGAAAATCTTGTTTGTGGAGGTTGTAGCAAACACTAATACTAGCTTGCTTTTTTGCGCAAGCGAATCATTCAAAAGTTGAATATTGTATTCTACTTCTTGCGAGTCACATAAACGCATCGTCGTAAAAATAAGGAAGTGGGGATGATACTCATACTGATAGATTCATTTCGCATCAGCAGTGCCATGCAGTCATTGGGAATCAACAACTACATAGTAGGAACTTGTTAAAGTGCAACTTTATCCAGCCTCCAGCCCGTCGTCAACGTCAGCGTCAGCATACACTCATCACCAATCACCATCTTAATTAAATCTTCACTGTTCTACTTAAAATCTCAAAAACAGGTCCTTTAGATAGATTATCCTTCCAACGCAACAACTTTAGCAAAATATATCTAAAAATCACTTGCCAATCTTTAATGGTGAAACTTTTAAGCCGTAATAATGACTAACGATCTATTATAGTATTAATAGCATAATTAAAGCAATAATAAAATTATTGACACCAAAAATATTTGTCAATATTTAAAGGAAAAACAGTAAAGGGCGCTGACGCTGAGCAGCTTTTGATCATTTTCTCAGTGGAATAAATTAAGAGCAAGTTTGGCTGGTCTCAGCCACAGGAGCCATTAGCAGTGCAGTACTTACCTACTAACTGGGAGGACATGTTAAAATTAAAAGTATGAGTTGAAACTTGAAACTAAAAACTACATAAGGAATATTCCAATATTCCATGTTAATCCGGTGACACCCAAACCCAATACATACCCAAATTGCCACAAATGCTAACATGCTGAGTAAGAGTAACGCTTTTGACCACCCACACCCACCATGAAACTGAAAAAGAGAGGGAGATCAAAATCGAAAAGGAAATGGAAATCGAAAGCTAAACGCCGAAACAGAATAGCGTATGAACGAACAGTTTTTACGTCCTTTTCAGCATTGCGTTGCAGTATATGTTTAATCATTAAAACTCTTTCACATAACTATAGCACTTAGGTTGTAAGGGCCTGACCGTTTAATCGACCTGAATAAACTATTATTATTATTATAACTATAGCACTGTAAATTAAAATATTGGATGATGTTTACTCTCTTATAAGTTCTTATGCCTCTGTTCGGTCTGGAAAGTCTTATCCCCCTGAGAGTGATGATGATAAGAAAGGTTACGCACGGTCCAGGAGTGGATCAACTAAAAGCAAACGTAGTGGACGTAGTGGTCGTAGTCCGAGTTCGAGTGGACGTAGTCCAAGTTCGAGTGGACGTAGCGGACGTAGTCCAAGTTCGAGTGGACGCGAGTCAAAAAGAATTGTAGGAATGGCATTTCAGTTTTTATTCTATTTTACTTTTATATTATGTTTCTTTGTCTTATTTTACTATAATTATTATTTTCAGGGCCGTAAGAAAAACGTTATTCAGGTTAATAAGGATTCCACTGCGTCGGTTTCATCCATTTTTAAGAAATCCGCTGATAACACTGATTCGGAATCCATTGTTATTCATTCCTCAAGTATATCACACGAGCTTAGACGATTATCTGAAGTACCCCTATACGAAGACGTATGACGAGGAAATATAAAAAACTAGTATAGCTATTTCTTTACAGGAAGAAAGTCCTTAAAATTATTAGTCCAACATGTAAATACACTGTGTCACTTACTACTCCCACGCAATATGGACAACTTTAAAATTTTAGTGTTCAAACAAAGCATCTCTACAAGTGATGAGCCATGGACAAATAATTTTTCCGGAACGAACATATGAAATATAAAATCAATTCTAATTAAAAAGTGAAATTTGTTCATTTTGTATAATAGTTTGAATCACAACGTGGAAAATCGGAACCCGACCTAGTACCTCAAAGTGCTCGGGACCAATGGGCCAACCAAATAGAATTCGTATTGGTTCTTCTGTCTACAGCTGCGGGATTGGGTAATGTCTGGAAGTTTCCGTTGGAGGCTTACAATCATGGAGGAGGTATTCGTGTTCTAACATCTTCAAATAATTGTACAAGATGATGTAGATGCCAGCCATCGGCAAAAACCGATTAAATTTAAAAGAAATTTAAACTATCAAGTTTGAGGGAAAATAATTCCTCTTCATTTGGATCTAACATTCACCTTGAAAGGAAAATGGCTATTCCATAAGGAAAGCGAATGAGGAGTCCAATGAATTTAAAAACCACCAAAATCTAGTGTATTTTTGATAAAAAACGATTTTGCCATTTTTACAAACTATCTATAGAATATTACATACATATATACGTATGTACGTGCACTATACTATCTATATGTATGTGCAAGGCAAGGATAAGACTAACAATGAATTGATTGGAGGCTTATGGATTGTCCAGGTGCATTTCTCATCCCCTACGTGATAGTTGTTGTAGTGGTGGCAACGCCTATGTTCTTCATTGAGCTTACTATATCGCAGTTCTGCTCTCGAGGACCCCTCGGAGTCTGGGATTGTTGTCCTATCATGCGAGGTTCCTTTTTTATATTATAAAACTTGATTTTATTTTTCACAGATTCTTTCGGAACCTCGTCTGAATACTGCTAATAAAAAGAACTAATTTTTACAGGAATAGGCTGGTCCGTGTTCTTAATTTCTACGATGCTGTCATTTTTCTACATAGTAATCCTGTCTTGGTGTGCTCTATTCTTATATTTTTCGTTTTACACCGAGTTTCCCTGGTCCAATTGCTCACTCGGGTTGTATACAAGCGGAGGATTATTCAAAGTTCGAACTGCCGCACAATCTTTGAAAAAGCCCAAATGTGAAAACAATACTTTAACGTTCGAGGTATACAACAAAACGACAAATGAAACGAGAAGGGATAGAATGACTCCTGAATCAGCATTTTTTATGTGAGTGTGAGGACGAGTCCGATAGTGCCTGACATTAAACAATACAACCAAATATATACGGTGATCGGTGATGTTAAAACGAATCGCGGAGTTTTGCATCGGAACATTCTGGCGTTTATTTGGATAGCCGGATAGCTTTCACTTATCTGGCGAATATTCATTCGAGAATATAATAGAAAAATCATAACTAAATCGGAATTTGTGATAGCTGATCTAGAATAATTTTTATTGTTTTTACGTAGATATCACATTTTGAAGTCTAACCCTGATATAAAGAAATACGGTCTTGGTTGGCCCCAATTTGAAGTGAGTTTGGCGCTAGGTATTCTGTGGTTCATTGTCTTCTTAACATTGATGTGTGGAACGAAAAGTACGGGCAAGGTAGCCTACTTCACTGCGTTATTTCCTTACGTCGTACTCATTATCTTATTTGTACGAGCTGTCACTTTGCCTGGAGCAAAAGATGGAATAATAATGTTTTTGAAGCCAAATTTTGATCAAATCACTGATGTAAGGGTAAGTACCCGAGCGTAATTGTTTAATTTTTTTAAAATTTGTAATACAGTCAGACCTGGGTATAACGGGTCTAGGACAACTCATCCACAAACTTTCTCAACCAGTGATTCCAACCAAAACTATTTTCATCAAAACCATTTTAAGCAAATAAAATTCAACAAAATAAGTTCTTCAGTTAATAAGTTCAAAAATAAGTTCAGCCAGAAACTTTTTCATCCAGTATAAGTATTAACTAAAAATTTTTTCAACCATTTCAACCAATGATGCAAACAACCATCATTAAAAATCAAAAAACTAATATACTAATGTTTCCAATAATTTGTTGCGAAGTTACAATACTATACAGAGTATTAAAATTTTATTGAATTTTGTTAAAATCTACGATGGGAAATGTCCGAGCATGATGTCACCGAGAGGGTTAGAATAATGTGTTATTTGCCCGGGGAATCGCTACAATCTTAAGTGAAGGACCTTAAACAGGGTTTGTAAATCTTAATCGGCCTGGATAATGAAGTCGTATAATACACTCACACTTTATGAGAACTTGACAGCGTTTTGCCAGTGAGTACATATGGGGCTTCAATAGATATTCAGTGGCTGTACATTTGGTTAAATGTGTGTCCGAATAATTTATATTTGGATGAAAAATGAATTATGTTTTTGTTAAAGTAATTTAGGATGAAAAGTTTTTGGTTAACTTGGTTTTGATTGAATTTTTTTTGGTTAACTTAATTTTGGTTAACTTGGTTTTGGATGAATTATTTTGGTTGAAAAAGTTTTTGATTATCTTCGTTTTGGTTAGACTCATTGGGTGAAAAAGTTTCTGGATGAGTTATCCGGATCCCCGGTATAACGGTCATGCCTCAGATTGAAACCATATCTGCACTGAAGAATTTTCAATCGTTATATAATAAATACTGTCCAATGTTTTAAATATTTAACTAGCCGAAAAATAAAACTACAGTCCCTCTGGAGACAATCCCTCGAATAGCGGAAATAATCCCTCGCATATAGTAAATACTAACCGAGCCATGGCAACAATTTATTCATATCAAGTCAATGCATTCTGTTGCAATTGCATCGAAAGATGTTGTATCCATAGCAAAGGTAATCACTGTCGTAGTCGTAGAATTCTAGCTCAATTGCAAATTCAGCGGTTGATGATATGTTGCATTCCCGAATAGCGATAATTACCACTGCATTGGACAGTGAATAATTTTTTCAAAGGCAACTTTTAACAAATATCCCAATCGGTAGTAATTATTTTTGCTCTAATAATTAGGAAAGGCAATATTGATCACGAAACCTAACCTTAATTAAATGGATTATTTTTATAAGATTGGAACCTAACCTTACTTAAATGAATCATTATTTTTACAAGGTTGGGACCTAACCTAACCTTAACAATATGAATGTTGAAAAATTCGGGTGTCGAAATTTGCTATTGGCAAAGTAAATAACTAACGAATACAGAAATAGAAATGCCCAAAAGTTGAAATCGGCCAGCCTATATATGTCGTATAACTATATAACTCTATTCAATGTCTGTCTAAACTGTATCAGAGAGCATTGCTATGCCAGAGGTATTTGCCTTTTATCTCGTAAATTGTCGTCATAGCAATTGCCATTGAATTGTGATATGGGAGGGAATATCTCCGTTTTAGGAGAGATTATATCCCTACAGATTTTGTCGGAGGGATTTTTTCCGGAGGGATAATGGTCCGAGGGATTGCATCCGAACACGGTTTCCCAATAATTTAAGTATAAATATAATTTTTGCTTAAAAATACTAAATAATACACAAAATACCTGCCCGTGTTGGTTAAAATACTGCACAATAATGTAAATGCTGACCGTTTTAGTTAAAATACTGCCCTACAGTTTCTAGTGGCAATAATACTATCAAGTCCTAAACTACTGCCCATCGACCATCGTGGTAAAACTAGCCACTTTAATTCACTGCCATTAACTACTACATGAAACAAATTATATTTTTTTTGCAGGTGTGGTTTAGAGCGATGATCCAAGCATTTTTCTCCCTTGGTATTGGGTTTGGTTGTCCTGCTGTTCAAGGTTCTTACAGTCCATTACACAATAAAACATACTAGTGAGTAATATAGACCATTTTTCTGTTCTCAGTTTTACCTTATAGCAAAATGTGAAATTCTTTAACATTGGTTAAATGGAGAGGCATCACTTACAACGGTCTATGGCCCCGTGCCATGCTAGCATATATTGCAAATATAAAAACGGATTTTTGTCCAAATAATTACGTACTTTTATTTGGTTCTGCGCAAAATTTCACCATTTTCATTATAAGGCGTCGAAATAAACATTAAATATTACAAGGCTTTTCGGTTAGTTACAAAATTGGCTGCACTCCTCATAGAGACATGAATTTGGAAGATTCCGAAAGATCATACTTTCATTAACTTTCAGAATTGCATCTAAACGATTTTTTACTCTTACATGGAGCGAAGATATGGGGGGTTGAGTATGAGCTATTGGGGTCTAAAATCGTGGCGTGATTCGGGTACATTCAGGGTAAGTACAGGTGTCCCCAATCCTATTTAGGTTTTTCTATCACATTTAACCAATGCAATGTTAAAGAATTTCACATTTTGCTGTAGCAAAATGTGGTCACTGGCAAATGTGGCCAGCATGGTAACACCAGAGGGAAAATTGTTTTTGCAAAAGATGCAGTTTACTTTGGTGCTTTAAAAAATAATTTGGTGGCAGCTTATATCATTAGTTCAAAGGTCAAATTAGAAATGTCCGGGTTGAGACGATTTGGCAGTTTGGCACAACTACTGTGGATTGTTAAGAAAGAAGATCCACAAAATCGTTTTAATTTTAACACGGTTGGTTTTGAAAATATTAAAATAGGGTATGAATGGCAATAATTGAAACCATAGGCACGGTATGATATTGTAGGATAGGTTGAAACTATATATCGTCGCTGGAGAATCAAAGTGGAATAACGCACGAGTTGCTTAATTCAAACCTGAAATAACCATCATCAAATTTTCTGCAAAACTGAAATAACCACCACCATATGGGTCAAACACTCCAATTAAAATACATGCACGCTGTAGTGCCAAAGTGAAATAACCACCAGCAAATCTTTTTCTCCACTCTTTCCCCTGTACACTACTGTAATGCTTGACACAGGTATTTTTATATTAAGTGGAGAATTTATTTAATAATAACTATTGTTGGTTCAAGTTTTGTTCCTCCCTTCATACTGAATATCAGTATCGTTGCAACAATAATTTTTGAGGGCGGCGTTTGCGACCCTAGTAATTTACGCTTGTCCGTAAATCCGTACGTCCTTGGTTTCAGCACGATTACACAAAAACTACTGGACCGATTTCGCTCAAATTTTTTATGATCATTACTTAGACACTCGGCTAAGTTTGTTAATGGTTGAAATCGGTCCGCGTGTTCGTGCGTGAAGAAAAACAAACCGAAAATCTAAAATATTTTTTCTTCCTTGACAATTCCGACCGATTTCAATAATTTTTTTATACTCATACAACACAACATCACTAACATTAAAAAATTTCTGTTGAATATAACTGCGTAGTTGCTGAGAAATGAAAATCCCCGAAATTTAAAATTTTTAATTCTTCAAATTCGCGTTTTTAGCACAATTAAGTTCGTAGATGGTTGATATCGGTTCACGTGTTTGTGCGTAAAAAGCTTAAAACAAAATAATTTTTTCTCCTAAACTATTCAACAAATTTCAACGAAGCTTTAAACTAAATACAAGTGAGATTTAAAAAATCAAATTTTAAATTAAAGAACACCCCCAAAGAGCTAATATTAAATGAATACCCGTCAAATGACAATGACCAGTGTGCGCTTTCTCTGAAG
>JAQFXU010003319.1:0-16673 GCA_034693705.1 Spatulosminthurus flaviceps | reverse complement strand
AACCTATACAAAGTTTTCAGTATATAGAGTTTATTAAAATGGAATCTCGAAATTCTCGAATCTTAACCTCAACAATAAATCTAAAGGTATTAAAATGGAATTGTACCCTGGCATTTGTTTATCAGGGATCTTATAAGTTACCGCCCATGACCCAAACTAATTGTAAGATTTAATGTTTATTGCCTGGGGTCTGATACACCTAAATAAATGTCGCTGCATTTGATTGTCATATTTGTCAATAAGAGTGCAATAATTATAATTAGTATTAAAATCTAAACATATTAATGGGTACCCGCCAACTTGTGTGACATGGTAATGATGCCAAAGTAAGTTTCCTCTGCTATACGCTACACTCTTGTTAGTCGTCTGCCAAACTACCAACTTCGTCTCCTTATGATGTATAGAGAAGAATAAAAAAAGGTTCGCTGGAGTTTTATATTTCATACCTGTTTTATAAATGGGAATGTTTTGTCAATTGGGCACAGCACGTGCCTCACCTGGGATACCAATGATTTTTCAACCCGGAATCCGCATTCCGGAACTGCCTTAGAAAAATTATCAAAGCAATAGCATAAATTGCAAAACCAAGTCGCGACTTTACTCTGCATCGAGCCCTACATTTAATTATATACGCAATATTCAAGCTACTGCAAAGGAAAAAGTTTACCCGCGCTTTTTAAATTTAAGTCGTGTTCTATGCAGTTCTTTTGCTCTTTGCTGCATTTTATTATCAAGTACCACGTTTATTACAAATTACAAGATTTACAATTTACTCCTAGTGTGCTTCGCATTTATGTAAGTTTAACCGCATTCTACACACATTTTTTTTGCATTGATTATTACAAAGAATTTTCCCCAGCAAGGCATATTGAATAAAAATATCAGACACGCTACCTGTTCTTAATGTAAACGACATGTGAAAGTGCCACAAAATAATTAAATTAGCAGTGTTGTTATTGCAGGATGGTTTTTGAAATCGATAAAATGACTTGTCAGGCTGAATGATCGGATGTCATCCTCGAGGGTTTCGGTAATTTTAAAAATTGTGTCTTACTGAATGATGAATAGGGAATTCCGGGACCTTCATTTTCTCTGCGAGTAACTGTAAACAACAAAAAAGTGAGCTTGTGTATAAAAAAAAACTAGCTAGCTAAAACTAAGACTTGCAATATATAGAGTGTGAGCTATAAGTCCAGGGAAAGTGTCGTAGGACGTGAAATGTTAAGAGTTTAGAAAAAGTTTCTTACGTTATACCGTCACATACGATGAGTGAGGTGGAATGTAAATGTGACCCGTTGTACAAGTTGATGGAAAGTTGTATGATCGAAATATTACGACAGGAAAATAGGAAATATGGAGAAGAATCCTTTACCTTTGCGAACTTACATGAACCCATCAATCATAATAGACTTGGGACAGGTTTGAAGCTAGACGAGGACTGTGATGTGAGCGCGGAATCAAATGTCAACCTGCTCTTGTCGAAGTTCAGGGAACGATGCATCAGAGCTCACTCGGAAAACATTTCCCGTAACACGTCAGAAGAGTCCGTTTCCGTTGCCTTCACTTACCAGTATTTTACTCGATTGCGGACTCTCTGGAGAATCTTGTTAGAGGAAAACGAGGGAAAGATTTTACCTCTAATGGGCTTCAATGGTTGGTTTTCTCATGTAAGTACCGCGTATTATTATTAATGTTGTAGAAGCGAAGCTTTGAGGCTTGGTTCCTATTTCTTTTAGTGAATTCGCCTTCTTTTATGCATTTGATTGCTCGTTTTCTCAAAATCTGAGCTTCATGAGTACTGGCTATTCTGGGAAGGTGCGTAGTTGTTCGTATATTTTTATACATATGAGTTGTCTGGGGTGGCATTTAATCTTTCTGGGTGGCATGTGTTTTTAACAAATTGAGGAATGTGCTAGTCTGCATCAGTTTGGATGTGTTGTGTATATCTGGATGTGATCTGGGATGACGGTATGGTCAGTATTCAGTAGAAGTAAGTGGTAGTGATTAAATCTGATGGCTTTGGCTTTAGGAAAAAGTTACAGTTGTTGCAAAAATATTAAATGGGTGTGTAGGTTGGTGTAGTCATGTTGTTAGTGTGTCTTCAGTATAATTTTAATGCCTTTTGTGTATTTATTTGCATTTAGTTTTGTTTTGAATTATTACAGCCCTTTATGCTTGTTCCTGCTTTCTGTTTGCTAACCGTTGGAATGCTCAGTTTTGGGTGGGTGACTCTGGGAATTGGTAATAGTAAATTATGATCATGGATACGTGCGTGACAGGCAGAAGAGCATTTGATTTTTCAAGATATTCGACCAAGAGGGAATACGGAAGTTGTTGTCGAGTCTGTGAATTTGCCGTCTGGAAAGTACGGCACTGTTAAGATAAATTTATCGGTAGCATCGGTCTCGCAAGCAATCATCAAATGGATTCTTCACCGGTACCCTAGACCTGTTGTTACTTCCGACTGTTGTAGGCTGGAGCATTGTAAGGTGAGTGGTGGTTGTGTACAAATCCTGGTTTATGGGGATGTATATAATTTAGAGGATAACTTGGGACTTGGGTGAATCGATCATATTGAATTTGAACGGCTGATACATTCGGTTTTGATTAGGTTAGCATAGGGGCCACTGAGTTTCCAGAGTCAGCCGGGAACATTCCAATCACTCAATACAGGAAATATTTGGTAGCCAGAAGTCTTACTATTGCCTTGGGGAAGTCGGGATATTTCGTTGACCCCTACCAGCATTATGTATTACCGAATGAACCGGATTTTTTGAGGTGTGTCATTGTAGTAAGCGAAGGACGTGATGGTACCAAAAGAGTACAACATATTCGGACGGGCTTGGTGAGGGTGGGCGAAATGTCAGGTGTGGAGTCTAAGACAAATCAGGACATGTCGGCGGAGTATTTTCACAAGTACCTAACAATTACCTCATTTGTATTTATCTGTCTTTCATTTGCATGATTTGACTTGCTGATAGTTTACGCTTACAGAGTGTTAAAATCATGCGGGAATCTAAATTTGGGAGGGAAGCGGTGGATTCTGACGTGAGTTTATCATGGATTATATCTGCAGCTAATTTGACCACAGCCACCATGAATTATGATCTTCTAGTGAAGGATGCAAGTGCAGACATTGATTTACTGGCTTGTGAGAGCAAGGATTCTTCTTTTAATAACGCCGGTATTTACTTTTCTCGGATTTATATTCACGGAAGCTTTTCGTTGTACGTCCAATCTATTGCACGTTTTTCTTCTTTAGGTATGCTCCTCATCATGTATAACTATGCAAGAATTTTGTCAATTTTGAACAAATATTCTGTGATGGTCGCCAAGAATGAATATCCAACATTACCACCAATTGAAGTAATAGGTTTTGACCATAGAACCTCCAGAGTAAGTTTATATGTAAATTGTTTCGTTTTAAAGATTTTTGAACCAATTCATTTTAAGTTATTTGTCGATTTTCTAATCCGAGAATGAGAATTTGCATGTCGAAATCATTTGTTCATTTTTTAACAAATAGGAAGAAATAAGTCTTCTCCAACTTATTTGGCAATGGCCTCAGATAGTTGAGCACACTATGGATTTTCTCGAGTTAAGACTCGACATTCCGTACCTGTTGAAGTGCATTAAAGAACTTGCCAACCGCTTTAACAATTTTTATACATCGCATAAGGTTTTAGTGGTGAGTTTTAAGTTTGTGTTAATTTTACCTCAAGGATGTGCTCGGGAGTTTTTTCATATATGTATACGTTTTTTGTACATTGTACGTAAGATGACACAAAATGTATTACAAGTTGAAATAGAAGAACATTTCAAAAAATAAATCGTTTAACGTTAGTTAATACCACAATATTATCGTTGTACCAGCGATTTCGGCATTTAAAAATTTTAGATTATGATTGACATATTTGGCTTGGTGTCGAATATTGTTAAACCTTTATCGGTAGTACAGTTTTTACCTCTACCGCAATTTCAAATTTATTGTCAGGATACTTATATAAGCTTATAATAGCTTACGGGAATCAGCTAAATCAATTTCTGGGTTTACTTTAAAATTCATGTAATCAATATTTATCTATATTTGAATTTGAATGGCTTATGATTTATTTGCAGCCGCCGAATGCCCCCCACAGTTTCAATAAAATGTTTGCCCGGATATATTTACTTCAAGGAATCCGTCTGATATTGGAAGAATTTTTGGAAATCATGCAAGTCAGCTTTAATTGTGAAAATATAATTAACTTTGAATAAAAAATGTTGCTGGAGTTCTGCAAGAACTTTACAGATTAACGGGGAAATTTTCTTCAAGCATAAACCAAATTGGACGGCTGAGCATCAAAAATTCAGCCAACTGATTCTGCCAAACTTTGTTTATTTCTACAAGTTGGAAGTTTTTCTTGGATTTTAAAGTTGATATAGACATCAAGAGAAAAATGTAAGTTAAACTTGGAAGCTAAAAAATGGCCAGTGGATTTGTTGGTACCAGAAAATTATCCAACTAAAGCATTCATGAGTTTACCAACACTTCAGTTCTTACAAAAGCTTTTTCCCAAGTTTATAAACAGTTGTTCATCATTATTTATTAAAGTTTATAAGTGAAGAAATAACATTAGAGTAAACATGAGCAGGGAACCCCCTTCTTCAGGTTATGTGAATGAGTGGTAAAAGTTGAGTTTAATCAGTTGTGGTAGAGAAGGTATCCAACCAGGAAAATTTTAATGCAACGAAGTCAATGGAAAATTTTTGCCTAATTCCAATGCAAAAGTTTTCATTAGTAAATCATTCAGGTAAAAAGTTCGGCAGTTGCCGTAAGTTTTTGTCAGAATCTTACTTACAAGATGGTAAATATTTGCATCCACATCCGAGCCTATTTTTAAGTTCTTTTTCCCTGCTCAGAATGGTCTTTGTTATTACGTAGAGTACGGCAGAAGAGGCAGTGGCAAAACTCTTTATGAGTAAAGGGAAACAGAAGTTGAGGTAAAACATGTTAGATATTTTTTCTGCTACGAGCATCTTGTTCCCATCGTTTCCACATACTTCTTAACTAATAAACTCTATATCCTAAGGCGGGTCGGCGAACATCTAATATGGTAAACGTAGGATTGCCACACGTCCCTTCCGACGAAGAGCAAGTTCAACTAAGGTCCATAGTGTGCCGCTGGCTACACTATTCTCTCCAGTTCTGTGAAACCGCAGAAATTACCGTATCAGGTAGTCTGGAGAAATTCTCACTGTGTTTTCCCCTCTGCATGCTTCCTTCACAAGCCCTTCTATAAAACAGTGCTATTCAGAGGTCTGTAAAATTTCAAAGTCCCAAGCTATACATTCTTCCCCAAGTGCCTTTGTATATGAATACAAGTTAGGAAATCCAAAAAAGTACCGGCAAATATCATTCATCATGCTTTAATTCTCATGTGGTTATATTGTCATTTGAGTTGTCTCTTCAGTAAAACAATTACTTTGAAGTGGTACCCAACTATACGAATTTAAGCGGAACTAATATTGTGGAAAGCCCGCCAGGCAGTTGGATTAACGGGCATGGGACTATAACATCAAATTTACTCTGAGAATATGCGGTACGATTGAGTAAATACAATTTTCACTTCTCAGTCATTACGAAAAGTCAGACCCTCTCCATACGTAATTATATGAGAGTCCACATATGTAGGTGACCAGCAGCAATCATGCGGGACTTGTCATTCATTGAAGTGATTGAGGACAAAGTTGATTGTTAGGCTCGGTCACTATAGTAAATTTGAAAGGATTGGAATACCTTGTGAAATAAATCATGGTTGTTTGATTCTGTCACATAATATTTTCTCTGAAATGTCTTTAATGTGTGAACCTCTATTTCAGCATGGATAATAGCATTCTGCCTGTATACATATCCATTTGAAATTGCTCCCACGCTCCATCGATGTACCCAAATTTTGATTGATCTTCAAGTTATTTATATATCACTATAGTTTAGGCTAAAGTAGATACTTGAATTGTGAAAAGCACAGACAATTCTACGAGTTCAGGAGATTGGAAACTCTATGTCGTCTGCAGGAAATTAAAGGCTCAGAGATGAAAGATGTATTTTCAGCTTCTACTACTACTCAGGACCAGGGATCAGGAATCTCTATACAATACATTGTATTTGTATATTACAACAGGGAAGGTGAAACAAGAAATTAAGGCTGCATCAAAAAAGAATTCCTCGTCAGAAGGGGAAAAAATCCTTTGGTGTACACACTTATGGGTCCTAGTAGCACACTGTACATGGTACAAAAAAAAAGAAAAGTTGCGATCTCGATTATTCGGATGAGATGACTCACAAAAAAAGTCCCAATATTTTGGGATTTGAGAGTTGCAAAAAAAAGTTTTTTTTTCGAAAGCGAAAGAAAGAAAGTTGGAGTTGAAAGGGGGAGAGCAATACGGAGAGGGAAGTACTTATTCAGTTTCAACATAAGTGGAATACAAAAGAGAAAAGAATCTCGGTAACCATAGATCGTTACAAAAGGGAAAATTTATGCAAAATCTACAGCGAAAGCTTTCTCTCTCTCTCACCCTTACTTACTTACTTACTTGAACAAACCTTTGGCTTTAACTATTACATATACTCTCGTCTTACCTATATCTTATGGTCGAGTATGGAAACACAAGATAACATTGCAACAAAGGCAAGAACTTCTTATACATTTTCTTCATATACATAGTAGCAGGCCTTATTTTTCCGCTTTATTTCACCAGTCAGTATCCTAGCTACGTTTCTCCACTATACCAAATGGACGGAATCTATACGCTCAAGTAAGTATACTTGTACAAATCCTTGCTCTTGTAACATTATATGATGGCCATGAGCTTTAAATATTGTCACGTACACACATACACACACACACACACACGCATCCACCCCTGCAACAGATTTTTATACTCGAAATTGGATTACATGTTGAATCAGTTATACACAGAGAGAAAAGTTAGGACTTGATATTCATGGGATTCCATAAAGGTGTTCTATTCAAGAGTCCATTGGGGTATGATGCACTGCTTGAAATGAAGGATTGTATTTTTCCGAAAAAAAAAATTCTTGTAAATACATATAAAGTTCCGATTCCGATTCCTTGATTTTTTTTATACATACATGCTTATGACTAGGAAACTGCAAATGTGTGTGAAATGTACTGTAGGAAGGGACCCAGGCGTATTAAAGCATAACAGAGAGGAAAAGGGGTGGTTGAGAAAAAAAAGCTAAGGATGTATCTTCCTCGCAGCTTGAGCTCAATGATGTTTTTTGTATAAGTTTTTTTTTTCTTGATAGAGTGAAGTAAAAAATTGCTTTGGACAAGGAAGTTGGACAAAGGGAGAAAGCAATCAATAGAAGTATAAAGGTAACTTCGTGCGTAGACCATACACAATGAGACCTCGGATAAAGTACTGGGACTTTACCTTGCCAAGCATATTTCTAGGGGTTTTAAGAAGGAATGGAATTGTGTAAATAGGAGAAACAAACTCAGTAAAGAACTTGAAAAAAGAGGACTGAGAAGGAAAACTGTAAACTACTTTTACTCGTAAAGTTAGGGTGCGTTTGTGCGAATGATGCAATTCTCTCAACTTTTCCCTTCAACTGTATAAAAGGTAGTGTGTGAGAGATAGAGAGTTGAGTCTGTGTCTAGACGTAAATTTTGCATGTACCTAGCCTACATAGGCAGGGAGGTAGGAAAAGATAGGTATGCATATGTATGTACACAGACGGGACTCACAAAGCCCTTTTCCATGTAAGGGGTAACCTCACAGGTACCATCAGCCAAGTTTGAGTTTCCGGGCAGATCCTTTTTGGTCACCTTTTTCAAACATTTAAACTTTCAATTCGAGCCAGCCATTTGTCCCAGTAAAAGCGTTGGACGTGTCTAACTGAACTGGTATTTTAAAATAAAAGACTCGGTAAAGTTTAAGTGGCAGTTTCAAAGACACGGCTCATCTATGGAATTTCTTACCAAAGAAATCCATTTTCTATCATCTCTGAATTATTTTCAGTCGCTCAAGTGAAGTATCCGCTAAATGCGCGTCAAGTAATATCATTATGTACTGTGCACTTAAACCTTAACAAGTCCTTATCTACTTTAAAGTTAGTTTGAAATGACACATTTTTATTTTCAAAATCAGATTTTTGGGGGAAATATTTTGTTGATTTTTGTGTAAAATGGTCGCTTCATGCTTAGCTTGTAATTTGGGAGGCTTTTAGGAAAAGGGAAGTTTGGATAATTTTATAGGTGGAAAAAGTGTGGTAAAAAATCCCCTGAAGGCATGTGATTATGACAGGTTTATCACTTCATTCCAGAGGCATTTACAGGATTTCTGGTATGAGATGAAATGTAATTAGTCCTTTTCGTTCCCCTCCTAAGTTTTTTTTCCTCCGAGGGAATATCTTGTGCGGTTTTGATCCCATTGGAGATTATTTTTGATGGGTGGTTTTGATTGGCAGGGGTGACAAATCTGTGACTTGAACTGCCTTTCTCGTACCCACTAATCCCTGTACCCGCATTCGTTCACAATTTTCTCCTGTGTGTAAGAATATGTGAGAAAAAGCATTGGAGTAGCGGATTTTCTTTTCTATTGGGAAATCGGACGTTTGACTGGCTTAGAAGATTACTATGATTTGAAACCGCCATGAACACTTTCTACGGTCTCTAAATATTTTACAGCCAATTTACTGGAAATGGATTTTCAAGGAAATTGCACACTTCATGTTTGACCAAAATTGAAGCGCACAGTAAAAAAATGGGGGGAAATAATTTTGAAAGCAAAAACCAACTAACTGCATCATTTTACAAAATTTCAATGCCCTAGGTTCACCTTCACCACTGGACCTGTACAAATGTATCTTCATTGAATTTCTTCACTATAGAAATAAATGGAAACTTTTCCAGTGTGGTTTAGCCTTCAGAAGTTTTGTATGCATGTAGAATTAATAGTAGAAAGAACGGAAAAACTAAAACAAATTGTTTGCATTTTTCTGTAAGGTCTAGAGTTACATGGCATGTCTGAAATCCGTTAACGCACTTGGTTGTTATGATTTAAATTATGGTCAACATTTTGACGATGAATTTTAATTTGGATAATAAATGCAGATTACAACATCCTTAAAAATTCATTATTAGTGTGCGATTTGAAAAAAATATCAACCGGTATAACTAAATTTTGATTAAGACGACCAACTAGGATTTGATCCATGAGACCTATACCTTTGACAAAAAGTTCAACATTGAAAAGTTTAGCATAAAAAAATTAGAACATTAAAAAAATGTTAACATTTCTAACAAAAAGATTAAATATTTTATGACGGAACCAAAATTTTGACCGATGTGACCAATGAAACGGAAATTATTGCTAATGGAGTCATAATCATTTTGATCGAATCGACCTGACAAAAGGCATCGAATTTCACTGTGATGCAGCATAAATTTTAACCGAAGCGCTTGAAATATCGGTCACTTTACTTTGGTTGTCGTGTTTTCACACATATTTTTTCCTGCTACCCATCCTTTGTTCTCCAGAATCCCATCAGGAGCGACTGTTCTGTTCAATCTATCTTAAATTTACATCACATGACACTGGTGGCAATCCTGTTCATATAGCTGCCATTGGAAGTTTGGAAACCTCACATCTTGTCCTATTATTTTAGCATTTATCGTAACGGAAGTAATAAAATTATCACTTTAGTATCTACGGCGGACCTATCAACAACCATCAGTGAGAAAATCAAAGTTGATTGTATACTTTAGAGGGTTTGGTGGCAGGGATTTATATTTTGCATACATATTGTCTTTAATAGCTCAAACCTTGTTTACGAACTGTATCTATATGAAGCGAATATAGAGTATGAGTATATATATATGAGAATAGCTGTGTTCACATAATTTTTAGCACAAAAAGTCGAAATATGAATTATGGAAACCTCTTGTAAAACATTTCAAGTAGCTACACTACGCACATATATACGTACTAACTAAGTATAGCGAAAATAGTCTCTAATTCCAACAGCTACTATAGTACACCCTGGAGCTTACTCTATATGTACTCATATGATGATAATTTGACACAATTTCCCCCGTCTCCATCAATAATTTTTTTAGGATTTTTCCATTAAATTTTTTACTTTCACTTTCCGTGCTGTAGAATAAATATCTACAAATAAACTACAGCTCACTATAGTATTGACAAATATTTTCTCTAAAAATTAAATCTTCATCCTTGAGTACATGTATGCATTTGAAAACAGGATTTCTCCCTTCTCTAGTCCCTACGATCGTGAGTACGGGTTCACAGAGAGTTGTAAGTTCCTTGAGTATAATTTATGCATAAAGCTTGTGCTATCTAATGTGAGTAGATGCGAGACGTAACCACCATTCCTACTAAATGCTTCTTCACGTAGCGCCCCTCTAGTTTTAGTGGGAAAACCACAAAATGTTCAACCATGACTGGAGTTGGAAGATGTAACAAGGCATTAATGTAACGCTCCACCTTGGCTATCTACAGTGTGCTCCCTCCTTCCTATGACAACTGCCTCTATCTAAACTCTCCTATACTCTTCATAGTTGAAGACACAAGAGAGTGAATTTTGTTGTCAGGAGGAAAACTTTTGGGAATGGTTTCGAGGAAATTTAACCATTATAATTTTATTATCCGACCTAGAAGAGCATAGGGTAAAAATCAACTAAACGATGCCTAATTGTGAGACGAAATTTAATGTAACACCCTGAGGCATCATTCAGCTTGGCAGTTGTTGTCGAAGACCTCTCTCTCTCTCTCCTCTACTCTACTCTCTCAAAGTAAGTGAAAGCAATCGAGTGAGCCAGTAGTTCTACATGGGAGAAAGTACTACCAAAAACAGAGTAAATCGTACATACGAAAGGCAGGGGAAAGTTATCCCTTCAACTCTTCTATTATACACTTCAAATGTTCATCCATCCGTTCATACCCAGGGATCCATCCATATATGTACATACATACATAAAATTCATACGTCCGTACATATGTACAAACAAATAACATACTACCACGTCCCACAGTTAGCTGATGTGTCTATAATTGCTGTGAAATCTGTACAGATTTTGCTACGCTCCAGGCTGTAATTGAAGACATTAAGAAGAATAAGAGGAAGAAGAAGAAGGAGAAGAAGGGGAGGAAGAAGAAGAAAAACCAAGCGTACCACAATACCCAAGAGTTCTTCATAGTGAGTTTGATCACAATGAAGTAAGTCTTAGAGATCCCCTCAGGCCAGCTCCATGCTCAATGAGAACCTACCGAACAAAAAAGTCTTCTTTTTTTCACGACAAATCACCAAAGCTCCTTAGTAGACACATTCTTCTACACCACATGCTTCACAAGCACAGATAATACGCACATTCTATACACAACATCAAACAAGACATCAACTCCTACAAACGTGAAACTCCACGGTGAGTAAATAGTTTCCTTGTCAATCAATTTATGTATGTAGTACATATCCACCAAAACACTACACCATCAGTACCAAGTACCAAAGGAGGACTTTCACCAGTCCAAATCCTATAGACTACACAACTGTCAGTGTCAAATTCATTTAAACATAAAAAAGCATGCTGGAAAATCCTACCCGTGTATGTACATGCCTTTCCGACACGTACACGTACACATATCTACATAATAATTAAGTCATTCTTCCTCAAGGATTAAATTACATACATGTAATGTACATTCACACAAAATCCATTGCGGAGTTCCCTATGTTAATTTTTGAAATAACTTGTGCATAAACTAAACTCCTCCAATAGGTATTTTGTATTTGGATAATAAATTTTTATTTATAGTAGAAAAAATATCTTGAAAGAATATAATATGTATGTATATTTCCACATAAAATTAGAAACTGCTGACGACGAGAAATATTCAAATGATGAGGAGGAAAATATAAGGGCCATTCCTATTTGTCGTGGAAAGATTTATGGAGAATTTATTGGGTCGTATCATTTATTACCCATTGGTTGTCAGAGAAACTATAAAAGTTCAACATTGCCATTGATTTTGGAGGGTGGCACTTGACTTGGAGGAACATAATTTAGTAATCGGACATCTCCGATCTGGCATGGAGTTTCCTGTCAGCACAACTCGCTCTCTCTTTCTCCCCCCCTATACTTTCTTTTTCTTCCTCTCCTTATTTTTTTATTACAAGCCCATGGGCTGTCTAGAGTTGGACCTTAAGGAAAGGACTTGTGATGTTATCAAGACTCTTAGGAGGGACTTTGTCGGATAAGGGATGATCAACGAGATGGCAAGTGAATGACCTAATGGTACAGATAATTTAGGAGCCTTGACAACCATAGACATAGTACGGTAAAAGAGGAAAAGGGAAGAAACTTACTACTAAACAGGACCATGACAATCTCAACTATATTCTGAGTAAGTAAATTATCCCAGTCATAGGAGATTTGTGGATTCTGAAGTAACTCTGATCTGGAAATCCCTTGAGAGAGAGGAAGGAAAAACAAAAAGTAAAAACGTCTTTCATGTTATCTTTAATCCTCAAGCTTCGGATGCGGTTTCTTTCCTACACAAACCATGGTGGTTGGCGACTGATAGCGAAGTGTGCTAAGTACTCGTTTAATTGTGTCGTCTGAGTCCCGGGTTCGAATCCCGAAGTGGCTTCTAGTTGGTATTAAAGGAAAGGGGTTTTTTCCCACTGGGTTTTTCCCCTGGCCGCTCAGACATATGACCGCCTCCGCGAGTTTACAATGATGGCCCCAGAAAGCCGGGGTTACTCATAGATAGGGTCAATCATTCAAACTTTGTAAATACGAATTAAAGAATAAAGGCTTAAGATGGTTGACAACTCTGTTAGACCTACGGGTATGAATCGGAGTATAAACCCCCCATTTTTTTCACACAAACCATGGATCTCGAGAGAGAGAGAGAGAGAGATCCTATCTCAAAGAATACGTTCTAATTCTGTGGCTAGCTTTTTCTCACTATACATTCAATTTGTATTCATTGTCAGGATTTTAAAGAAAATGACTTTAATGCCTTGTTATATCGATTAACTTGACCACATTCAAGTGATTCTAGTAATTGTCATGGGTATTGGGCTCTGTAGTAGTTGGGGGCCCAAATCGAGGTCGGTTTTGAACTTTAATTTTCAATTTAGGAGCAAATATCTTGTGCGTGCGAGTTGGTTGAGAATTGCATGGGGGGAACGTTGATATTGTGGCCATAACTAGGGAAATTACAATATAACAATGGTTCAATGCAAGGGCTAAGATCCACTTGAAGCACGTATTTAAATGCATGGGGAGTCCGCCATAGTATGCATTCCTTCCTACAATAATTGTTTATTTCCCTCCTCTCCCGTTCAACTCTCCCGTCCTTTAACAAGTTGCTGCACCCGTGTGAGTCCTTGGAAAGTCTTCTTGAGAATTTCACCACGATCTTTCTCCCTTCTACCTCATACATACATGCACGTATATTTTGTATCCTTGAAATAAACATACATAGACGAAGGATCGGCAGGATCCCGCTTGAGTATAAATGTGTCTATTTAGCTACACATGTATGCGTGTACAACATCCATTGCTACATTGCATCCGTAGATCAGAATATCAGCCTTTGTCAATTCCTTGCTCCTTCATTTTCACTCGTGATCCTCAACTTTTTTTCGCTCTTTCTCTCAAGACTTTTTTTTTTACTTTCACTCCCATAGTTTACTTTCACTTGTGCTCTTCTTTCAGGTTGTTTCTTCCACATCTTCCTTCAGATTACATTGGTGGTGTAACAGAATGGTGGTAATGTTTCCAACTGCCACTCTGGGTGTTCGTGTACTCAGGGAGGTTGTTCTTGGTATTGGTGTTGTTGTTGTTGTTGTTGTTGCTGTTGGTGGGAGAAGGATGCCCAAACCATGTAGACAGTTGAGACAGTGGAGGGGTAGAGAGAGGACTAGGGAAGAGAGAGAGAGAGAGAGAAGGAAAGGGAAAGTAATTGAACGACAAGACTCAATGAGGCTGTAAGACTTGGGTATTATTACCAAAAGGGAGTTAACAGCAGTGGTCTCTTTTTTTCCAAGGGAATGGGTTTTAGGGGAGAAGAAGGAATTGAATATTTTCTTAAACAAGCATGAATTATTTATAATGCGGCACTCCGTGAGTGCAAATAAATTGAGAAATGGTTCTATGCTTTAAGAATGGATGAGGGATTCGTATCGTTAAAGTTGGGTCGCGTGACCCATTCCGAGTGGGTCCTTTTAATTTAGTGATGTGCACTTGCAGTTTATTTTCTCAAGCCCGAATCCCAACCCAATTGCTTCCTCTTTATATTCTCTCTCTCTCTCTCTATACATACAGATATATAGACTCAAGTCAGCAATCACGTTGCAAAGACTCGCAACTGGCATTTCATTCGTTAATTCCTTGAATACCCTTACTATAATATGTATAGCTGTATGTATATGTATGTATGTATAGATACATAGGAGTAAATATCCTGGTGGTGTGTCTAGGAATAGTAATTATGCATCCTTGCATTTAGAATTTGAGTAGTATGTATTTATACGGAGTGGATGGAAACGTAATAGTTTCTTGATAGCTGGAAATTATTTCCGTTTCTAAAACTTCCCACTCCTATAATATTCTTCCTCTGCATAGGAGGATGCATTTTTTATTTTTATGTAACCTTCCGTAAGGTTTATTGTTATTTCAAATTACGTGGTCCAAGCTTATTTCCAAGCCAGTGATATGTATTTGAAATCATTGGACTTTTAGCAACTACTGCTCTAGACTACAATTCCCTCCATTAAATTGTCTCCTGTAACCAACGGAATTGTCATTTTGAATTATTTCTAGTCTTTTTCTAGGACAGAAAAATTCCCTGACTTTAAATTGCTTTTAAGCTAGGGTCTACTATTCTTGTACCCATCCATTAATTACTCATAGGAATGACTCCAAGGGGTAAAGGAAGGATAGAAAGTCAAAGGAGAAAGTCCATTTTCTAAAATAGTGAAATATTTCAAATATTTATGCAGATCGGAAAGTGAAGGAAAAACGGAAATCAACAGTTTCAACGGTGAAAAATGATGTATCTTTTTAGTTGTTTGATATATCATAGTGTCAATCCCTGCAAGTTTTTATCTCGTCCTTCTTCTTACCGCGAGGCACTCAATGTATTTTTATAAGGCATGTGCATGGAATAGAATACTATAGTAGGGTGTAGCAAAATATAGCGAGGAGCTTGATCGATTTCATTTTCATCCTATCCTCCTACATATAAATATATGGAAGATAATATAATATGAAGGGTTGGAGCTCGAGGGAATCAATGGGAATGATGGAAAGTTTATGCGTGGATGGATAAATTATTGGGGAATACCACAAGAAAAGAGCTAGACATTTCCTCGAATGATGCAAAGAGTGCGTGAGAGCTGATACTTGTGAAGAATGAGGGACGTGATGGAGCGTTTTTCCCTTGCAACATAGCATTAGATCAAAATCATGACTTTTCTTTCCTAACTCTCAATAAAATGGGTTACTTAATATTCTTAAAGGAAGGAGTCCACCATACAACGTGACAAACGAAAAAAGAAAAAAGCTTCTCCAATAATTTCTACTATATAGGAGCAAAGGGTGAATGAAATAGTCTTTTGCTCGTATATTTGAACTCCTCATCATTTGTCACTCACTCTCAAGAAGTTTCTCATACACTTGAGAATCACAAGGGATTTTAATTATTTCTTGTAAATGCATACACCGTAAGAGAATATCGTCGGCTAAAGTGCAAAAGGGGCTATAATTTTTGTAACGTTATGGGAAAAACAAAATTATAGCCCCTTTTGCACTTTAGCCCACGATATATCACTTGAGAAAAATATATTCTGTAATAATTAATTCTTTGTAGAGGAGAAGAAATTCCATCTGAATTTCTAGTCAGGATTGAACTATTTAAACTTTTTGTCCTTTCATTAGGCAGTCATATATTTGTTTTCTAATTTCAAGACTCGCCCTTTTTTTTGATACTTCTTTCTCACTGTTTTCCCTTTATATTCATCTCAATAACAAATATGCATAGATTTTCTGTGAGGGTACTTATGAGCTGGAACTCATTTCAACCTTGTCTCTAAACATTAGTAACATAAAGCTCACGTAGCCTTCCCAATGCTGCCCGTGACAGAAAATACTTGAAATTAACATTTTCAAAAGACCCTCTTGATTGCAAAGGCTCTCTCTGAATGAATGAATAAAATGATCCGTTCATGTAGAAATTATTATTGATGAAATCGAGAGAGTCTTTGAGAGAGAGAGAGAGAGAACTTTATATCATGATTTTATATGTTTGTGTCAAGGACAGTTGATGAAATAATTTGTACTTTGTATCTCTGAATTTTTTAATATAATTTGTAGGAGTAGACATAATAATAAAATTAATGAGTTGGAAAAATATAATTTGCAATTTATTACCATTCATAGAGTGTTGACCAATTCTATGGGGCTATAGCTTTGTATTTTGATTTGGTGTTTAGAAATATTTTCTTGGGATAAATTTGGAGGTTGGACTGTTGGAATTCAATTCATTTCATAATTTCCTTCGGTTACAATATCCGAGCTGCTCATTCATAATGGTAGAATGTATAAGTCAAATGTGGCGGAGCTTTTAAAAGGCTG
>JAQFXU010003318.1:0-16682 GCA_034693705.1 Spatulosminthurus flaviceps | reverse complement strand
ACTAATGTTGAAAAAATTGACAAATGGCGTTATTGCAGCTACCATGGTAACAATAGAGACATAATTTTTTTGGCCAACATGCAGTTTACCATGGTGCTTTTTGTGATTGAGTTAAAAAAAATTAATTCGCTGCTTCATTTTTTACCAAACGGGGAATGTCCGCGAAATGGGTTCTAGGACTAACTGTGCAATTGATAAATTTTCACTCCTTATATAATCCAATGAATAATCCGACAATCTGACTATTCACCTGAATTATCGTCAACATAATTTAGGACAGCGTAGATTTGACTTACCCGATCGAAGGGCATCTCCAGTCCAGCAAGCATCATTAGGGAACTTAACAATGGTGAAGATATTTAAAACTGCAAGAAAAGAATCGTATACAAACAAACTTTAAAGAAAATGGTAAAATTAGCGAAGGCAGTGAGCTAAATATAGCCTTTCACCATGCACAATAATGAATAATGCCATGAAAGCATCTTAGGGCAAAAACACATATGGGGGGGGGGGTACACATATACTCTAAAGTGAACTCGAAATAAATCTTAAACTTCACAAGGAAAACTAGTAGAATTATTTTCTCTATTCGTAAAATCATATGCTGACTGACTGTATATGTATCTATGGACGCAATACAAAATCTTTGTTCTAGAGTAAAATCCTAGGTAAACGTGATATTCGTGATAATATGTACAATTCAATGCACAAAACCTGCAAAAAACTTTGCTCCTTTGGCTTTGAATTTTTGCCCTTGCAGCGACCATAACAAAATCTTCTGACAGCGACAGCTTGTTATGCAATAGGTTAACGCTACTAGGTCAGTACACGCACGACTTTATCCCACTTGACTTAAGTATAGGAAGACCTGTACTGTTATGACTTTTATGACATGTTTCTCATACTTAGGGCAGCTTTGGGTAGTTTCCTGAGACAATTTACAACCGTTTTTTCATGATGTAACCTTGCTTGTGAATCTTCAAATTGCTAAGCACAGAAGAAGGTGTGATAAAACTTATTACGTATTGTTCATGTCAACCTAGATTATTTAATTTCATGTGAATGATTATTTACCCTGCCCTCTGAATACAGTTATAATGGAGGACCACGAATATAAATAAAATAATACATATTCTCTTGCTGTTAACGCAGCCATTGTTTTAAAAAGTTTAAAATACACATGAAATTAGAAACTAAAAGCAAACGAGGGCTACATAATTTCCATAAAAATGTGTAAACTTCATTAACAATTAGACCAGGTGAAGACCCTTAAGTGACAACACAAAAGGAGTAAAAATTCCAAAATGTTAAATGACCATCAGATCCTACTTATTCATTACCACACTCACTGGTTTTTTGGTTTTCGCCATTCACGCTCCAAATATTAGTCAAGTATGGAAATAATGCATTTACAGAGTTTTGGTAAAGTCCTGTGATAATATCCTCCACAGCGTATGTTTATCTAGTCAAGTGACTAGATACAACTGAGATTGTGTGAGTGGGCAGGGAAAATAGCGGATTAAATTTCCTGTTTGGTAAGTTTTTTCCCTTGAGTAAGTATACGTAACAGAGAATGATTACGGGATGAAATGAGGGGATTCAAAAAACCTGCTTTACAACTCAACGTTGTCCATTCCATATAACGTATAAATTACGTCACATTCCAGGTCAAACGCGGCCAAAGGTCTTCTCCAAGCAGAAAACTGTCCTCTTATGCTCACATATACATCATATACCTTGTAATTACATCAACTGATTAGTCGTTAACCTTATAGCCAACTTTTCTCAACTGTACTTTTGTACGCACAGTAAGATACACAATCTATCTAGGAGTATCTTTCCGTTCGCATAAACAGTGAAAGAAATAAGCTTTACTTTTATGCATGCAAATGGTGTAACGCCTTTTGTTCGAAGACACTCATTCTCATTTTGGTAATATGATCATTCAGAATTTAGAATTTTTAATAGAATAAAACTTGGTATGAATTTTAATAATTGCATGATGCAATAAGCAAGCTATGATTTAAGCTTATATATTTCTGTCCACAGTTTTACACACAAGCTATAAGATCAACACCAGAGTAATTGTCATGTACTGGCCAACCAAAATACCACATGAATATGAAGCACATTAATATGAACTTTCTGTACTTTTTAATGACAATTACAAATGGATTCGCCGGTTCTAAAATTTTTCTTCCATGCAAGTTACATCCAATTTTAAATTTCATATATTCACCTAAATTCTGTCTTAATACTCAGTTAATACAACTTCGGCCATAAAAGGAGTCTTTTGGGTTGGGGCACCCTTAAGAAAGCGGTTGGTACAGCAGGCTCAAAAAAAGTTTCACCAGCCTTTAAATCAAGAGGTTGAGAAAAAACCCAGATATAAGCGGCTTATTTTCTTTGCCAATTTATCTTCCATATTTCAAAGGATCAAGTTTATATGAAGTCAACTTCTTTATCAAGCGGTTCCTTTTGCGGTTTAAACTTTCATGAAAATCCAAGACCACTATATTATATACTTGTTTAAACCACAAATCTTAGCCAAAGGCAACCATAGGTGAAGATAATTAAAAGAATCGAGCCATTCCCCTAATCAATTACTTTATACAGATAACTCCATCTGGTTTTAGCCAGTCCTGTTGCTTTTTAAGTAAGAAATTTTACTAAAACCTTAAAAATCTGTTCCAAATTTCTAAACCTACAAGTTTATTGTTAAAGAATATTTAGCTAAGTTTGTCTTAAATTGCTTTTCCTTTCATTTTCATAAACTTTAATTAATAAAACATTTTCTACTTTTCTGAATTATGTTGATGAAGACCAGTATACTGTTTTTTTGAAAATCTTATGGGCAAAATTTGTGGTTTTGTGCGCTTTACATAAAACAAATATGTGTAAAAAACAAGCATGGATGCACTCGGCTCTATCAAATTTCAGTTTAATGTACAAATTTGAAAGTGCTGAAAAAGGTGGGTAAAGGGTTGAGGCGATGTAAACATTTTTGATCATGTCTTAAACTGAAAGTTTGGGTGGGATGCAAGTCTAAAACCAGATACTGAAAGGGAAAGAAAATATCACTACCTATGGTGATTCAATTACTTAATACACTGGTGAGTCAATTAAGTGTTAAACTGGATTTTCTTCTGTAGACTGTGTGGTTAGAAATAGCATAGTTCTTAAAATGGAAGTCAAGGTAAACGCAATTGCATAACTGCAATAACAGGATCAACAACTTCATTGTATTTTTATCTCAACTAAATATGTAAACAAACCTACTTGATGCTAAAACCGGACTTGGGTCTGTTTATAAATTAAGGAAGTCCATGCGTGCAAAGGAAGGGGAAATGTGATTTATGAGACTGTCTATCCCACTGACTGAGGTAACTTACTGAACTATAGACATGTGACTGAAAATAAAGTAAGTGTAGGTTGATTCTAATTTATATTTTCTTTTGCATACTAAAGTTCACCTGCTGTATCTTGACTTATCATTTCTCACTGTACAGTAATGAGGAAAAAGTGTAATGAGCAAGAAACTTCCTGTCAAATAATTTCAACGAGTTTGTTGAGGTGATCTATTTCAAATTCTATACATTACATTCTACATATTAGCCATGAACGGTATAAGCCATTGGAAAAATGCCAAAAAATACTTTACTCGCGACTGCTTAATTTAACCGGCTTAGTAAGAAATAATAGTTATATTAACCCTTTGAGTCGATTCACAACTAAGGCACGCTCAGTATAGAAAAAAGAAAAACCTTCGAACGTATAGAAATAACTGGAATGTATGCACAAAATTTTCCTATCTATTTTAGAATTTTTGGGGAACCTCGTTTCAATAATTTTTAGTAATTTAAAATTTAAACCTCCGATTTAATATGATTTTCCTACTACTTATATAATGCATATAACCAGCTCTATATAATGTGGAACATGATAAGGTAAAATCTACACACTTATTTTGTAATTCCGTGTACAATGAAATCAAATATCAAATTTACTCCTGAAAATTTATCAACTACTTTTAACAATTCTACGCTTACAAAATTTCTTTGAATTTTCTACCGTGGGTGACAAAATTATTGAATGGTTCCTATTTCATAATATTTTGTTACGTTTAATTTCTACAGGCAAGCAGTTAGAAATGTTAGAGAATTCAATCTATTACAATTTAAGGTAAAATCTTTAGCCCACTGATGTTGAAAATTTAATAAACAAATAAACTAAAAAAAAGCAAAACTTACGTTTCTCTCTCCTGGAAGTGCCATTTCCAGCATCCAAGGTGCCCACTTCATGTGCTGCGTGCGGCGGAAAGGGTGAGAGGGATGAATTTGTAGAATATTCTCGGATATACTCCGTAGAGGTAACGACGGACACAAGGAATAGTCCTAGGTAAGCTAAGAGCAACTTTGCAGGTAACGTTAATTGGCCCATGATTGTGCACTTAACACTGAGTGGACCACTCGACTTCTGAAATGACTGACCGATTCTGGTGGACTAAACTTAAAGAGTTTTACCCAGGCTCTTCTCTTCCCAGCGCACATTACTTATTCCACCCCGCTCCTGCCGACTTCCGCTTTAATGGGTCAACACCTACCCTCGCATCACCTCCCTGTATCCACTTCTCTCTTGTTTCCTCAATTCCACATTAACACATCCTCAGCCTTACTTGGTCCAATGAACCCTTAACCATTGACATCCCTCGAATTGAACCACACGTTTACCAATCCGCCTCCCCAAAAAGCGTAAAGGTACTACAGCAAAGTCCATGTGCCATCGATATGTCAATCTTATTACGTATTTTCCTCACGCAGAAACGCATCTCACGCCTTCAATTTCATGCAATAAAAGGCAGAATGACCTATGCCTTGTAAAGAATTTGAATACTAGATACATTGGAAATTTTGCATTTTTTTCAGCTAAGCTTGTGAATTTGATGCATTGCTCAAGAATTCAGACGTATTGTCTAACCACTACCAAAACTGTAATGTTGGTTTACCCCACACTCCGAGTTTTACACTTGAACTTTATATGTATTTGCATGTAAAGGTTAGGTACTTACTATAACATTACCAATGCATATAATATCCGCAACTCATGTTTCCATTAAAATTCTCCCTTATATCTTGCCTCGCCCGCTGGTCAACACGACATCACACATCCCCTGACATTTACATTGACCATTCATTTTTGAACCCTACACCAACCGTGCAGGAATTTGTTGGATATTTCCTAAAAAATGGTATAGCCAGTGTAATTAGCCAGTCCTGTGTTGTTCCACTTTCAAATCTTTTTTGCTGTGGCAGTATATTATATGTAATTGCACCACATTGGCGAATTTTTCTATGCATGGATGTTTAGCACTTGTGCGGAATTATATAATATGAATACGTATGTAATATTTTAAAAGGACTGATGAACGGAATCAACCGGTTGAAAAGGGAAACGATTGGGTTATTAGGCCATATAAGGGAGTTAACTGGCTTATTTTACGGTGCTTGGGATTATTTGTTCTACACGTTATTTATGTGCTCATTGAAAAAATCATGATTTATTCCGCATAGTTCTCCATACGGCTCATATATACAATATCCGGAGAACTGTTAGTTTACATTTTCGCATCCTAATTTTCCTCACGATTCTTCTCTAAGCCTTAAATAATAATTTGGGGTTAATTCAGCATTTCACTAAATCTCATGTCCCCGAAACATATTGCGAGAGAATTTTAATTGTATTGTATTGTATCTTTATTAAGGTATTTAGCCATACAGTGAAAAACACTGATTTCCAATGACGGTTACCACAAAAATTATTTCCAATCAAAAACCAATTACACGACATAGGATTAAAACAAGCCAAACGTCAGGAGTGCCGTCCGGAGTGTAGTCTGTAAATCGAAATAAAGGGATTCGCTACTTCGTTGCTAAGGTTCGTTTGATTTATTTTTCTCCCTATGAACATTTCCAGGCCTCCTTTCCTGTAAATATTAGCGTCCTCTGGTACACTTAATTATAGAAGCTTTCATCCTGTGATTTGTTAATTACACGGACATGAATAGAATAACGTACACTATAGATTGTGAAGATTTCTGAAAATTCCGATTGGAAAAAATGTTTTTGTATTGTTGAGATTTAAGACAATGAAAATTTGCCTGATGGAGCTTTCACGTTATTACTTTATCTTTACACAAGAAACTATGCCAGGAATTTTGCCACAAATCACATAATAATTCATGTATAGTTTGTTTCGGAAATAGATTGCATGAATCTTATCAGGTCATATAATTAATTAAAGCTTTGTGGAAGTAAAGATATAATGGGGTGGTCATGTAATACAGTTTTAATTGGAATAGTACAATGCGTAAATAAAAGCTTATGGAGGAATCCAAGGGTGAGAATTGGGATTTCAGAAAAAGGACGGAATGATTACTTTGCCCAGTCTCTCATAAATAATAGAAAAAGGGGATAGAAACCACGGAGATGACGGCAGAGATGAACCACTGAATGCTGCCTGGCTGGTTTTCTTCTAACGGGACATTGAATATGATAAGTCCATGCAAGTAGTGTTGATGTCCCAGGGAACAAAGACACGTCCAACTTCTTTTTCACCCTAAATTCACAATGTGAATTTCACATAGAGTCATGTGTGTGTGTTTATCATATCGCTTGTTTTCTCCTCACTCAATCGTTACAAACGTTAATCATTGCTTGAGAAATTTATAAAGCTGCCCTTCACTCATTCCGTCCGCTTCTTTCCTTTTTGAATTGTGTGGTAATATCGTTGAACTTATAGCCACGTTCCCGGTGACATGCCTTTTATTACCGTGAATGGATTTTTACGTTTATCTACAATATTTGACGGCAATTTCATTTTGTATAACTAAAGTTTTAGTTTCATCAATGAAGGAAGTCGACAAAGTTTAATGCAGGCCTAGGCTTACAGTCAATGGGGATTGAGGGTTATGGGTATTGAGAGCAGATTGTAACGGTAGAGTAAAAACTAAGAATCAAGTTGATGTCTCCTGTTTAATTCAGACTATAGCAATTCCTTATAGATACAGAGGAACTTCAACTATAATATTTATTAAATCCTAGGATTATGAGAAGCAAAACTTGTTCAGCAGCAGTAGATATTAGTTCTTTGGTGTTAACAGAATGTTTTGAATTATTGAATTGACGTGTTCCTGAAGTGTACCTTTAACAGTGCCAACAACATTAGTAACCAAATCAGTATAGTAATTGGTTTGGTTTGATAAGAAGGACAATTTGTAACCAATCCTGCAATAATAATAATTAGGGCGGTTCCAAAGGGTAATTGAATGCAAAGCTTCTATTTGTCTTACATATTACAAAGACCGACCTAAGACTTTGGGTGGGTAGTGGGTAGTAAGCTTCTGTACATTATAAAGCGAGCCGGTACTAAAACACCGTTCTGGCTGTACTGTATGAACGGGTATGACTCTGAAGCAATTATGATTCATGTCCAATGCTCAACGGGAAAGAACGTAAAAGCAACAATAATTACTTAAAATGCTGAATGAAATTTGGAAGTGGGAAGTAAGTACTAAAAGTGCCGATGGCATTTATTATAGTGAAGATTTATTCTAAAAAGAAAGCACATTTTTAAATAGTATTTCGCTACTAAATAACAAACATACAAACACTGACACTGACGCTTATACTACATGGGAAAGACAATCAAACTATTTGCTTATGGATTTCAAACGATAAATAATAACATGCTGACGAGCAGTAACATATACAATGTCAATAATAACTCTGGATAAAATCAATATAGATAAATATGTATATATGTATATATATTGTCCCGAAATAATATTATTATTAGTTGTCACAATGAATAGAAACGTGATTCTATAGTGATAGTCTTTCATGAATTCTGGATCAGGGTGTGATTAAAATCTCTGATGCCATAATTTTCGAAGCACATCTCCCCTCTTGCTTACAATCTAAAAAAAATATGACGACGACGATGGACAGTAGATTATATAAATAGTTGCAAAATTTCTCATTAGCCTTTCTTCATAAGCCCATCACAATCATATTTGTAATTTCAAACCATGCAAATGTATTTATAAAAGATTTGTTGGCATTAAAATAGGGAAAAAAATTCTTCCTGCCACCAAGGGGCAGGAATCATATTTGACAGTCCAACTAATAACAATAATTATTAATGAATTTTTAAACAAAATATTCCTCGCAATACAACAAACTTACATCATAAAATGTATAAGTTATATACGTCTAAACAGTCTAATATAACTTCAATAATGACACTACTACTATAGACACTTGACAGCAGCAAGATTTACAGGTCAGAGGTCTCAATATAAGGAATGACGTCTACAATCACAAAACTACAGTATATGGTTATTTCACAAATTTCAAGAATACACGGTAGTACATAGAACACATGGGTACTAACTAGTCGTCAAAATGGAATAAAGGAGTACGACAATATAATTACAGGATCACTACAGGGAGGAATTATTACATACATACTTGGAAAGATAATTTGTTCTCGCTATTTACCATTAATTTTACGTCCTTATAGGCAGGTATACTGCCCCGGATATCTCACATTACAACACCAAAAGCTTCGTTTATTACAGTATTATTATTCATCTATAATATGAATGTATGTACTCTATATGTAAATTAAAAAACAGGTGTAGCAATTAAGTATAATCGTCAATACTGCACAATTATATCATTTGTTTGTATTTCTTCAAGTATTATAAAAGATGAATAGATTAATCTGTGTTCACGAATTTTTAATCCAGAAGTTTCCATCACTGCACCTCTAATATTTTCGTTAACATACATTACTATATAGACATGCCTGGAGAAGTATTACAATAATCGTAGTAAAATCGAAAACTTGGCTTTTAAATGTCGGTGTCTGGTATGGTATACATATGGAACATGGAAAAATGTTACCATCGGATTATCTAACACCAAAAATGTGAGAATCCAAACAGAGTATACTATACTCTGCATAAACGACCAATATAGGGATTACTTATCATGTGAAATTAATACTACTATATTTTAGTCTATCATCAATATTAACTGTCAAAATATTTACAAGCTAGCGATTTCCGGTCGAAACATGCTATAGATCTGTATCATACCAAGCTGCATCAGCATTTCCATCCGAAGGAGGCTGAGGAGGAACATGAGGGGCATCGTAGCTTTCGTCCATATCCATCCCATCAAAACCGAATTCCATCATTCCAGCATCTCCAAATCCTATATTTTCCACGAGACCAATAAAAACAAGACTCATTTAAGACCACTTATTTGGCATTAGCTAATGCAACCGTCAATATGAAAATCAAGAAACCCGAATAGTTTTAAATAAAGCCAATATAAATGTCCCGAAAGAAGTTTAACTATGTACTGTAATATTTAGTCGATTAAATGTATGTCACGCTAAAAGTATAATCACTTTTTACATTGTTATTACAACATCACAAGGCCCTGGACAGTTTCCTTGGATAAAGAACACCGAACAATGATTAATAAGAAAACACATTATTATGACTCTTGATGAGAGTAAATCCTGCAAAGTTAAAACTCTTTGAGCAGACTTAAGGCAGTATAAGTGCACATTTTAAATCTATGCTCTGACTGAGGTACACACACAGTATTTACCTTACAATGCAATGCATATGAACTGTGAAGAAACCCGTGAACCATATTCACTGCATACACAGACAGCTGAGATACAGCGACCAGACCAGAGTGCATATAAAATACTTAGAAGACGTAGATGGCGTATAAAAAACATTTTCCAGCAGATTATGAAAGCTAAGAGTAATAAGAGCAGAAAATATTGGCCACTTCATTGACTTGAGAACAAGTTAAACTTTTACAAATCCAGAAATATACATATAAAATCTTCAAGAAATGAGAATAAGGAAAGAAAAAGCCATGCTAAAAAGAAATATAATGCGAAATAATTGTTCATAACTGTACAGAGAAACAAACAAAAGCAAACACAAAAGACTGACATTGGACAAGAAAAAAAAACAAAATGGTAACAACAAAAAATAAGAAACTATCGAAATAATACCTTTGTAATTGCTATGACTTGGCACACTGGGTGGGTTGGAGCCAGAAAAAACTGTCGATTCAAATACTTGTTCTGGTGACAATATATCCTATCAAATCAAACAACCAAAATACTGTGTGCAAACAAACGAAAATTAAAATAAATGCACTACATTTACACAGGAGCATGCGGTTCTTTCGCCAAACCTTGGCGTGCTGATCAGTTGTTCCAATTCCAGAAGCAAAATAAATAAAAATTAATTCAAAAGAATAATAAATGTGCTTTCAAACAAATTATCTGAACTCATAGATAAACAGAATTCTTCAATTGACAATATGAGATAGCCAATAATGGAAGCAAATCGATCATTCTGGTGACAAAATGTTACCGTCGTATATTCATGGAATCTAGACCTCGAAAACGTTTTTCAGTATCAGTCTTCTATTGTCATGAATTAATATAGCTGCGAGTAATACTTGGTTAATTCAAATTAAATGACTTATTATCGAATACGATAGACTTTCTAATTCTATATTCTAGTAAAGTATACCTGGAAGTCTGGTGGTGCACCCCCCATTTCGTGTCCCCACATGGATTCTCGGTCAAATAAGGAATTTGTTAGCTCCATAGACAGTCTCTTCTTGTAGTCTGGTGGTTTGTCTTCCGACATGCGGAACAGAATAGCTGCTGCGTAAGTAGCTACTCCTTCGTTTCTTGAATGCAGCAGCTCTGTTAACGGTGCGGTTGCTCCTTCACGCTCTATCATGTCCGCTCCTTCTTTGTCAGCCGCTAGCTCGCACAATACACCTGCTGCCACTCGTTGAATATTTTCCAGTTCATGGTACAAAAGCTGCGGATCGAACATGATTACACATCCATTACATGTAACTACGACAAATTATTACCATCACGAAAACGACCGTTGAACTTTACCTGCACAAAAATTGAAATGACGTTCATGCCCCGAATTTGTGATCGATTGTGTGCTTCACGTCCTAGGATATGCAGAGCCCCTACAGTACCTTCCACGATTTCTTCCATACGAACTCCATCAGGATATAAGGCGACACTGCCACCACTGGAAACGGAAGTTCGTCGTTGGGAATCTTGATATGCCCTCATAAGTAGATGCACAAGGCGTGCAATCGCTCCATTTTCTCTTAAGGGTGCGTGATTTGCAGGACACAACGCCAAGTTCCTGATGAGACCAATTACAGCCTTGATGAGAGGCCAGCGCGAGGGTGGTTGCATCAATTTGACAATCACAGGAATGCCGTAGCATAATCCTAAAATATTCACCAAATCCTGTTAGAAACCTGATGTTGCAATTAATGTAAATTCTCGGGATAAAATTAAGACGTACTAATGGAATTTTGAGCCATTTCAGACTCAGGGTGTCGAGACGTAAGATGACGAAGAGCACATATGGCTGGTTCAGTAATTTCTTCGCGCTCGCCTGCTGCTCGTATTGTTCGTACAAGTGCTTCTATACCATTCACCTGACACACAACAACTTTGTTCCGCTGATTATTGCAAGTTAAGTTGGATAAGATGCCCGCAGAACAAGTGACGATATTGCCATCATCAGCATTCAACTGCGTAACTAAACTCTGAAGAAGTCCTTCCAAGCCATCCTTAAAACGTAATAAGATTCAATTGTAACAAGAATGAACACAAGTAGTTTGTCGGTTGCACTTTCAAGCACTAAAATTGACAGTTCCAGAAAATATAAAAAATGTAACAGATTAAGTAGCTTACAACTTTTGTGGCGGCGTCAGACAAATTTCTTAAAGTCCACAAGCAGTTGAGAACCAATCGCTGAGATGGGTGACCCAAATGAATGGCCAGTGCTTGCATTCCACCGGCCTCCACAATTGCTGGTTTGTTGCTTCCACAGACGCTCAATACTATTCAAATGCCAAAATATCAGTTTTAATTCCTCAAAAGCAAATTTCTTCAAAATAGTAAAGGTAAATCTCTCAACAAAGTTACCTTTGAGAACGCGTGAGGTAGTCCACAACAACTTCTCGTAATCATAGGACCTCATGATACGAACCAACTCTACCGGTCCTTGCGAAGCAAGGATGATCAGTTTGGATTCCTGATTCCCGTATGCAAGTATCTGCAAGCAATCTGTTACGATTGCTAAGAACTTCACGTTGTTTCTTTGCAACAGAGAAACCATTTTCTGTAAACCTCCTGCCAGACGAACTGCCATTTTCGAGCCTGGAGAAAAATTGCCCATTAAATTTAAATATCATCAAAAATTCAAAAGGAGACATTCTCAACAATGATTAGGCTGAAAGACATTAACAAAATCATCACTACTTCTTCATCATTACCTTCTTGGTGCAAAAGTAAATTGTGAAGTGTTGTGATGGCGTAAAATAACACTGACTCTACAGGTGAACTCAGAAGTTTGACAAGAGCGGGTATTCCTCCACTTTTAAAAATGGCAAGGAGCCCTTGTCGGTGGTGAGATAGGTTATGAAGGGTCCCCACAGCTCCTTTAGTTGTTTCCAAATCATTTGAGCTCGAAATCGCCCTCACCAGAGCTGCAATCTACATTCAACCAAGTAGTTACATCAAACCCTTTGGATGCAAAGCAAATTGAGTAAATAAAAGTATCCCTACCATCTGTGGAGAATTCATAATGGCGTGTCGCGATGCTTCCTTTTTGCTCAACTGGTGAACCATCATAGCTGCTTGTGACACGACAACCTGATCTTCATCATTTAGCAATTTAATCAGTTCTGGAATGGCTCTAGTAGCTAAATCCGCATCGTCCTGTTATAAAAACAAATCCACATGGCATAAGTGTCAAGAAACCCAAGCTTCAGCACGAAAAATTCGTACCCTTTTTCAGTGCATTCATGACTGCTGATATTAGTTGACATAGCTGATATAGCTGAAAGCGGACATTACCTGGTAGTTGATTAAATTAACAACAGCGTGTTTCAACATCTGAGATGGTTCAGCAAGCCTTTGAACGGCAGTTGGTTGTGCTGGATCAAACTGCGTGGAAGGGATTTCTACTCCCTCGTCTAAGGTCTCCGGAAACATAGCTGCTCGTACACGGGCTGACCGGGTTACATTTAATTCAGTGTTCATTTCTGGATTTAGATTTCAAAATTGATTACACAAATTATACCACGCTTTATCGTAACTAAATGAATTCCGTTCACATGAATATGCCACCATACCCTCAACTTGATCCTGAGTGAATTGGGAGTACTCCTGTGAGTCTAAATTCAGCAAGAACGGGTCATCCATTTCCTCATCCCGAATCGAATGTGCTCCGGTGGTGGCACCGGAGTGAACCCCAGAGTCCACTCCATATCCACCTTGCTGCCACATAATAGTGTCCGCTACTTTGTCTGTAAAGTCAATTAAGATTTAAGCAACACATTCTTCCGAAAATCTTTCCAACTTCCATCAAATACACCTTTAAAATATAAAATAAACTTACCAGGGCGAGAAGCCGGGGGTCCATGCATTTGATATGCCATTTTGATTTATTCTTCAAATTATTTACTCTTCAAATAGCAGTGTACTAAGTCTAGCCCGAAGGTTCAAGAAAGACTGGACCACGAAAAAATTTGTGGTCAACAGTCAAGTCGTTCGTAATAGCTGCTCTCTATCAATCCCTTAAAACTCTAAAACAATCAAACCACAAAAATCGAACAATTAAACCAGAACAATCATTCCCATCCACCCACAATCCTTCACAACTATCAACAACAATCAACGTCAACAATCCTGAACCAACAAAAAAAATCCAAAAAATCACGTCCACCCTCTAAAATTCTAGTATTTTCCAGCAATTTTAATACCTAAAATATTCTCATAAAATATCCTCTAATTCCACATAAAAACATCCACTCCCTCTACCCTCCCAATTTAATTAAACCTCAACAAATTAACACCCATAATACACAAAAATATAATATACATTCAAGCACTTCAACAACTGCCGTTGCTCTCAAACCGTCTCTCTCCCATGTAAATCACCCAACAAAAATTCCTCCTCAAAAGAAATGAGCTCAGCAAAAATAATCACGTAATGTGCTTGCAATGCATCCAAAAGGATGAGGTGTTCACCCAGAATGATTTGTTAGCATAATTAAACTGAAAACTTATGAGTCAACGTCCGTCCCTGTTCCGCTTATAATACTTCATATTTAAATATGTATTCACCACGTCCTCCGATGAGTATACAGCTATAGATCGAGCCAGCCCTCACTTACACACAAACAAAAAATTCGAAATAAAAACAATAAACTGTTATCCCCTGAAATTCACACTTCCAACAACACTGACCTTCAAAAATATAATAATCCAGGGCAAAAAAGAGACAAATAATAATCGTACCTGCTTTTTCCAGGATGGAGGACTTGTAAGGGAATGAATTATTCCAGAGCACTTCCCAACTAAAAATACAGAATCGTCATTCTTTCACTCCTTTACGAAGAACGGAGTCAAGTAAAGGGAAACTACAAAGAAGCCACAACCCCTGCGAGTAGACGAGTTAGAGTATGCCCTGTCACTACCAACCGTGTTAATACATATATGTTTACTTTATACAGCATCCCAAAAAACTATACACTTCCCTTTATTCGTTTATTCTATAATTCTCTATAGTATACTCACACTCACTCTGCAGGCTGCATGCTCTCTCTGCCTTTCCTATATAGTAGAATAGAATGGACGAATGGAGAGAGTTGTAAGTTGTAAATGCCGAGGGCAAAAGCACTGAAAAATAAAAGCATCGGAAAGAAGAGAAGGAATCTCTCAAACTTTCTGAGCATATAGTTATAGTGGCGTGCTTTAGTTTGTCTCTCTGAAGTCTCTGAATTCAAGTCCCGTATATATTGTGCTATGCCTTCAAAGTTCAAAGTGGAGGAGGTTTTTACACGTACTCAACATACTTCATACATATGTGATTGTATCCTGTGAATAATGGAGCTGCCTGAGCTATGCTGTGGTTGACGGCAAAAGCAGAAGGGAGATCTCATCCGTTTCTCTCTATATATTTTATATATGCTGTATGAGGTGCGGTTCTCATACTTTTCGTTATTCCCATTCTGGCGCAAGCGTTTCGTTTGTTGTAGGTCTGTACACTCATGAGGAGGACAAGTAGATGGTAGTCAAAGCTTTTTCATCTATTTGGTGCTTGGGATTTTTCGTCAACGATTGAAAATGTCACATTTTTCGACCATAATACAAAGAAGGCTTAGAATCTCAGTGCTTCATCAATCCAAGTTGAAGCAGGCTTTGGAACCTGGAAGAGGATTTAAGTCAAGCTTATGAAGGGAAGAAGGTTGAAATTCCAGTGAACTCCTGTAAGAAATGTATATTTATTGAGAAGAATAGGTGCAAGTAGAAGGGGGCAAAGTGGGTCCTGTTCACTGTGCGAGGAATCGCTACAACTATTTTCAGAGGGGGGTCATAAAAATAGTTGTTGGTTGGAGTATAACTGGAATTTTCTTACTTGAATTATTAGCCCGTTTTTTAGAATGGCAGACAATTGGAGGTTTCAAATTAACATTACTACTATAGATATGTGTAGATCCGTTAAAAGTAGGTTTTTCGACACTTCAGTCCGACATAAACGTAATTGTGTATCATATTTCAGGCTGGGAAAGATGGTGTTTTTTAGCTTGTACTGGTAACATTGACTTTGTGTAACAAGTGTATTTTTACAACTGATGGCAAATGATTCTGCCTTAATGATCGAATGTCTTAATGGTGAGAAAAAAATGGGAGGGAAAGATTTTGTACTCAACTCAGGAGATTTCCTACGTCATTAACCTCGGAAGTACCGGGTGATTATAATTTAGGAAATCTGGATTCAAAACACACATAGACACATAAAACCACAGTAGGAGGACAATAAGAAGTTGCTGAGAAAATAGTCGGCGCTTATGGTGAACACAATTTGCAGTAAACAGTAAAGTGCAATTGACTCCTGGTTTTTTCATGTACTGGTGTTCCGATTCATGGAACGGGAAAATGTATTAATTTATTGAGAAAGAATAAAAACAATTTTTTGAAGTTGAACGGCTTACAGCCTGTTCAGCATTAAGTACAAGCGGTGTTGTCAAGTCCGTGTGTTGCATTCCCGGGCATTTATTTAATACAGCTGTAAACTTAAATGATAAAGACAAAAATTGTCCAAAAGACAGTTTACGAGAAATGCGAAGTTTGGCGTACAAAAAAAAAGCTTGAATTATAAGATTGAGACAAATGCAAGACCCAAAGTTAATTCAATCTAATCTATACCTTTTATGTACACACTAATTTGGATCTTATAATTGCTGGCCTAAAAAGAATTGTGATAAGTACATCACACAGAATTAAACTAGACATGTACAAATGTAAAATATAGATTTTTTTATCATTCACAGTCTTAATCGGTCCGATCTGTGTCACAGCATCAGCATAGTCCTGATGCTGAGATCAGATAAAATACTGTCATCTCAATAACCCGTCTATGATTTATGACTAAAATCGTTTGTGTAATAAACAGGAAACAAGATATTTTGCATATTGTCGCTGATTAAGAAAAGGAACTGGACAAAAGTCAATAAAAATATTAA
>JAQFXU010003317.1:0-16686 GCA_034693705.1 Spatulosminthurus flaviceps | reverse complement strand
AAGCCCACTCTCTATTTTTCCGTGTAGAGCCCAAAATGGGCTCTACACGGAAAAAATAGATAGATTGACCAACTATACATGTACATATAGGATTACCAGCGTAGTTAATGCATGACTAAAAAAGCCAATTAAACTTCACAATGGTATGTTTCAAAATATTAAAAATGCACGAGCAAAAGTGAAGGATTTTTATATTCCATTGATACAAAAAACTGTGAGATTGATGGATGCTAATGAATTTTACGGCTAAGAGTACAATAGTGTTATGTATTGTTCAAATTAAATTTATTGCATATAAACTGCTGGAGAAGCAAATATAGGGTTTTGTTCAAAATAAAACAAGGATAAAAATCTGTCCCTTTTGTGAATATTTCAGCTCTGCATTTTCATCAAGTTTGCAAAATTATTATAGTCCGGAACTTCAGCACTGCATTTTAAGTTGGCAGTCAGAATTTCATAATGATGTCAATAAAGGTGCTAAGGCCAAAACTATGATGAAAACTGCTAGAAATTCAGTCCCTACGTGAAAAGTTTATCCTCTCAAAAACTTGCTGTTTTGGATTCCAAATCATTGATGCTAAATAGTTGACTTTACTATTAGACCTATTGAATCGCGTAAGTTGAAGTTTTGATGGTAAATATCTCTCTGTGAGGTCACAATTGAGCCACATCGGATCAATTTTTCCTTAGTTTTGTCCAGATTTAGGTCGGAGGAGAGAAGTGGACATGAGCAAAAATTAGTAGCTTTATTTCAAGGTTATTAATTATTATTACTTCGGTACAAGAGCAAGCGATCTCCAAACATTGGTCATGTATACTTTGATTTGCCATTAACGAGAATTTCATAAGCAGTCCCAGCTTTTAGGTCACATTGGAGGTGAGCCTGCCGGCTCTCCGAAAACCATCGGAGGGCCACTAAGAATTTTATAATATATTATAGCCGTTAGAATACATTTAAACTTATACATTAGGACATGGAACATGTTCACAGAGAGGTTTTAGAATTAGCTAATTCTATGGACTTTGTCCAAAGGTACACAAAGTGTTGTGAGCTCACCCCATTTTTCTCCAAAGATAACTGGGCAACCCCCATGCTCCGTTGACATATCTGGTACTCCATCACTGAATACGTTGAACCAGAACACTGCCGAACCTCGTCGAGGTATAACACTCACGCCAGCATAAACAAAAGGACTGTATCCTCCATCCTCAACGTCGGTGAGCTAAAATAAAGAAAAACTCACGGAAAAGGAACTCCACGAAATATTTCAACTAGAGCTGCGACCAAGCTCAAGTAAGACATGTTTGTTTCAAGTCGCGTTCAAGTACGGGTCAACTTTCAGTAACTCCAAAATTGTACTTGAGCTTTTTGGGTCATTTTCAAGTTTTATCTATCCCTTACCATGATTATATCACTCAAGTCAAGTTCGAGTTCAAGTTCAGAAATATTACTTGAAGAGTAAATCTCATGGTCAGGCTTAGTATGCACAAGGGGTACAAAATCTGAGTGACCCGACCGAGACCGAGAAATTATTCACCGCAGCCCCGTTCCCAGTTTCAAACCCCAAATTTTCGGGTTTACGTTGCTGTACCAAAGTCCCATTTTTTCATAAATTATCAAAACCCAATCCCATAGGTTCTCATTGATGGGTTAGTTCCCGGTATCAAACCCCACTTGACCCCGGATTTTAACAATTAAATTTTAGATTTTTGGAAGAATTTTCTAGGTTTATATTACACAGTTGAAAAATACATTCTTTGAGTAAATTCAATTGAAAAATTCCTTATTAAGCCTTAAGTAGTAGCAAACACGTTCCCAATGGTTTCTTCTGACAGATTTCGGGTTCCAAATTTCATAAAACCCGATCCCGTCCCAATTTACTACCAATATGACTGGGTCTTAAAAAATGTAGGTACCCGAACCGGTCCCATACCCGGGTTCAACCCGTACCCCTTACGCATACTAAGTCAGGCTCAAGTTACAAAAGTGACGAGTGTAATCAAATTAAAATTACGTTTTTTTGTAAATACTAGGCCTTTTAAAAGGTTAAGTTTTCATATAAGTTCAAGTCCCGTTCAAGTCAGATCTTTTTACTTGGACCCGAACTCGACATCCAAATTCAGATCTAATGAAAATACCTAAAAACCCTAACTTGAACTTGTAAGAAAAGTACTTGAACTGAAATTTCAAGTTCAGGTTGAAGCAAATGTTTCTTGAGGTTTCGTGGTCAAGTTTGAAAATTACTTGACCCGAACGCAGCTCTAATTTCACCAACTATCAATAACTTGTAAAAAAAATTTCTTTAGAGCACCGAGCACCCTTACTGTATCCATACTTACATAATACATCAAAGTGGCATGTCCAGGAGCCTATTAAAATAAAGAGCATGGTAATTTCCCTGAACGTTTGTATTTTGTAGTTATATTTTGTACAATAACAAAATTATGAAGAATGAATGAAACACGGACCGCGTCCATGTGCCGACTACGATGGCCCCCAGGAGAGTACCCTGTTACTCGGACTCCTCGTTGGGATGATTTGTAATGCATTTTTAAACCCGTGATTCTTTCTGCTAATTTTGATGCGTACCTGGCATCCTCGTTCTGCTTAGGATCCTGATACACAAAGATAACTTGACGCTCCGTTGGTCGGAAGAATAGCCGGCCTTCATCATCAAGTCCTGAGCCCCCTCTCATTGCTTTTCGGTAATCATGATTAATAATGTTGTTCATGATCCTATCGCTCATGATGTCGTAATACTGAACAAGTTCCATTTTGGGTCTTAACGACAGCCACTCTGATTTGATTGGACGGATATTGTAGACGGGGTGGACCTCTTTCTCGTACCAGCAAAATAGTTTGGATTTCTCCTTCTCTGTCTGCCGTTCACAAGCTTGTATTTTTAGAATACGGAAATAAAATCATCTCAAGACTATTTTTATTAATTAACAATTTTACTTGAAAGGATTTCCCTCGGCAGAGTTGGAGATACTTGTAATCTAAGTAATCTGTAGATGTTTCAGGTTCCTCATCTGAACTTGTTCTCAAAGATTTGCCACAAAGGAGATTATTAGGTTGAAAAAGGCAGTCACTCTGCATTAAAATAGCGAGGTATATTGGATTTGTTGGATCTGTCAAGAATGAAAAAGGACTGGGTGTACATACTTTAATTTGGGCGGTGACCAAAGCGTCGTAGACATGTTCAGCGGAAGTTGAGGTATCAGAAGTATTTTCTACTAAATGTAAAGAATGTTTGAGCCATTCTACTCCACTCGTGTGATATCCATACCTGCTACAGTGACTGCCAATCTGGAAACAGTCTCTTGCATTCAAAGTGATGTTAGAATCTCGTCCGCGTATACTGCCACGGGCGACCTGACAGTCAAAATAAGAAAGAGAAAAAAATATAGTAGTATTGAAGGAGGAATATAAAGAGTGAAAAGTAGAAAGAATGTACAACGAATTGCATTTGAGACCGGGAGTAGAGCTGCGTTCGCGCCAAGTAATTTTCAAACTTGACCATGAACTATGAACTTGACTTGACCATGAAACATCAAGTAAATATTTCCTTCAACCTGAACTTGACCTTTGGTAGAAGTACTTTTCTTTCAAGTTCAAGTTGGCGTTTTCAAATATTTTACATTGGATCTGAACTGGAATGTCAAGTTTCGGGTTCAAGTAAAAAGATCTGACTTGAACATGACTTGAGGTTGTACAAAATTTCTATTTCAGTCTAGAAGGCGTAATTTTTACAAAAATCGCAATTTTAATTTGGCTACACTCGTCACTTTTATTGACTTGAACTTGACCATGAAATTTTCTTCAAGTAATATTTCCCAACTTGAGCACGAACTTGACTTGAGTGATAAAATCATGGTCAGGTATAGATAAAACTTGAACATGACCCGAAAGGCTCAAGTACAATTTTGGGGTTACTTGAACTTGGCCCGAGCTTGGACACGACTTGAAAAACGCGAGTTTTACTTGAACTTGATCCCAGCTCTAACCGGGAGTTACAATTAATAATTATACCGTTGACTTGAACATGACAATGAAATTTTCTTCAAGTAAAATTTCCTAACACGAACTTGACATTAGCGATAGAATCCTGGTCAAGTAGAGATAAAACTTACATCTTTGATGGGAAGGTCATAAGTATACTGAATGTTCAAAATGGCAAAAACTGCCACGTCAAGGTCATCGGAAGTGGGTCCATGGGATATGTTGTAAACCTTATTGAGGTATCTCGTGATTGCTGAAATACGTATATGTAATAAAAAAACTAATAGGATTTTGAACAAAGTTATTATCCGGGCCTTGTCAATTAAATAAGAAATGCTTTTCATTGCACTTTTAACCTATCATTAATTCATTTTCAGGGTGAGATTTCCTAGTGACCCATTTCTGGATATGGTTCCGAATCCTCGTTATTAACTTGTACACTGCCAATGGATTCGAGGAAATTTTCCTGGCCACACTGGGGTCGTTATCAAGAACAGCCTTCAAACTTCCAATTGTCCTTATGGTGAAGGTTTCAAAATCATCTAAATACCTATAGTAGAAAGAGGACATAAAATGTATATTTGTATTAAAATAAGAGTACACAAGAAAGGAACGAACATTCACAGTTTCAATAGTTTGGGTAATTTTTAATTGAATTTCAAAAAATTATTTGTCTTTACAAAGCTTACAAGAGGACATCTTCTTTCTGTTTTTCGAATTCTTCCCGGAATACACCTTTGGACCGAATCAAGTATTTTTGGTAAATATGTTTTACATGAGTATGGATTCTCCACTCAAACTTGACCAACGCTCGAATACGTTGCGAATTTAAGGAAGAAAATTTAGACAACTTCATGCCTTGATACGGATTCTGGATTTGTGGATCGTCTTCATACCGATCGGTATGAAATACCTCGGGAGGTGATAAGTACTGGAAAGACAGCTTTCGTGTATAGTAAGTGATCAATTATTGCAGTTTAATGTTAGAAATTCTTGTAAGTTTTACTTTTTCACACTCTTGCCATAAGAGCAGATTGTGATGACAAAAACCAAGTAGCTCTTGTAGGGGTCGGCTCTAGCAAGGAAGCTTATAAAGGGGCCATAATTTTCGTAACGTTATGGTAAAAACAAAATTATAGCCCCATTTGCCACTTTAGCCAACGATATACTAAACATGCTGAAGATACAATATATTCTCAATATAGTGGCAGCCGAGGGATCCCAGAAATTCTGCCACCACAGATATAGATGCCACTAGAGAGCTCCATGCATTTTTCCTATTCAAGTTTAAGGTGACGCCAATTCTGAAGGTATCACGAAAAATTTGGCAAATCTCTGTTGATTTACGTCAAAAATTGACTTTGTTTTTTAAAATGTAGCCTTTATCCCTTTTCGTCTCATAATAGTTTAATTTTGGCCAAAATACTAGGGGCCAAACGGTACTTAAATTCAAAATATTCTTAAAAATTCTGCCACTGTATAGAGATTTTTTTAAAAATCGCGCCACTATAGCGTATGTCTTAAACATGGAGAATCCATGGAACAGGAGCCATTGCTCTTACAAAGACTCCTCTTATAGCGAGAGTTGACTGTATAGTAACCATTTGACTATGTACCTTATTATTGACGGGAAACTGAAACCTTTTGTTTTTTCCATCCACAGTACAAATTTGGTTAAGTCTAAGTTTTGCTGAACGTATACCTTTTTAATGAACGAAAATACTATGAGGATTTTCTTCATTTGTATATTCTAAATCTCATTTATGATTCTAAACTAACTCCATGTCTCTGCGGAAAATGGAGGACAAGATCGATGAACCGTTGACTCATCTACACTTCCATTCCCATAACGGTCATGCCACAGTACTATGGACCTTTTCACAGGTTTAGCTCCGACACCAAGAGACGTGAAAGCTATATCTGAGCCACGTTCCCCATCATTTATCTAAAAATATCCATTTGCTCCTTTGACCATAGCTTTTGCCAGCATAAGAATAAAAATGGAAAAATTAAATAAACAATTAAAACTTTACTTGAAACAGGACAGTCAAAATGTGCTCATTATTGCTACGAAAGCCCGGAGAAGACTCGTTCAAATTCATAGGATGGAGAGTGAAAAAACTAAAATTTGACTTGGAGAAATTATTTTCATGTGAATCCTCCTCCTCCTCCTCCTCCAAACGAATGTCGTACACGTGGACAATATCCGGATTTCTGGCTAAGAATTCCATTTTGAGGGGACCGATATAAAAAATCCGATGGATTTTGAATTCATACCAACAAAATAAGTCGGATTTTTCCTTTTCAGACTATAGAAAAAGAAAAGAAACACAAAATTTGCTCAGTTTCAATGAAAACCCACATTATTCTTGTCACATAAGGGAGAAAACTCTCGAGTGCCTGAAAATTTTCTCCCGAGCATAATCCCCAATAGGTAAAATCCGCGTGTCCTTGATTTCGGTTTCCCTTAAATTTTTCATATAAGATGTCCCGCAATTTTTGAGCTCTCTTGTTATCCCCAGGAATATATCTGATCTTTCTGTTGTAGTGGTTTGAGCCTAGTTTTGTCCATTCAGAATTATGATCTTCATTGTGCTGGGAAAAAAGAGGGTTGTAAAAAACCTGGAAACTACATTTTACAGCTTTTTTGAGTAAAAGCAGGAGTAACATTATAAAAACCTCACATTTGTAATAGCGCTCGTAAGTAAGAAATGACTTAATGGTAAGCTTGATTTTTTATCAGCTCCAGCCAAATCCCTCGCAAGGTCGAGCCATTCTATTGCAAGGGTGTACTCCCCCCTTTCCAGAGCAGTCTTTCCAAGTTCGAAGCTATGGAGAGAATTGAGCGTGCAATTTGTCTGGAGAGTTCCTATCAATCCCTTAGCAATCTAATGGGAACAAGTTGGTTGTCATAAAATATAAAATGTGTACATGATAAGCAAGTGGATTAGTTCTTTGTACCTTCTCTGCGTCTGTACCATAAATTTGTTGGAGTGTCAAAAGTCTCTGGCTCACAATTTTCAAGTCATTCGGATGAAGCCAGCTGTTTTTCCAGAAAAATTGAAAAATGTCTGCCCGTAATGATCCTTCATATAAAAATATTTTTTACTTTGTGTATCTATTCATGAGCTGGCGGTGACTTATCCATTCCCAACATATTTTATAGCAGGAGGAGTCCTTACTAAACTTGAGTATGAATTGAATTTTAGAAATCAAGCCTGGAAGGAGGGTCCTCATTCTGCTCAATAGTCTTAACGCACAGATGGGATTCTTTAAAGATCCAGTGTAAGATGTATCATTTGTAAGAGCATCTTTGAAATCAGCGTATCCAGTCGATTCGTAAAAGTCAGTCACATAGCTTTTAATGGAGAAAATAATTTTATGATCAATTTTTGCAAAAAACAAAAAACCATGTAGAAAATATGAAATTATTATGGCAGAAATTTTCAAAATCAATAATAAGCTCACGAATAAACCAGCTCTCTAATTTCAGATCCAATCGGCAACAAATTAGAACTTAGAAGGGCCGGTGTTAATTCTTTGACTATCTTGAGCTCAAGATCTGGAAGGAGGGCTGAGTATTGATCTTGTGTTGGCTTCGCATCTATTTTTAAATTACATGAAAAACAAATGGAGGCAAGACCCAAAAGTTTGGGAATCTGACACGCTACTGTCCAGGGTCTCATAATTGGAAGTTTTCTCCTAATGTTTGTCGCTGTGTACTTAAAATTAAAATAGCACTTTTTCTTGAAGCAAGAAATTGTTACATTGATAAATGCAAACTTTAAAGTACAAAAGCAATTGGTGAGCTTTGTGAGTTCTCAAAATGTTGTTTTAATACATGGAATCTAAACAATAGGTCGTTAAAAAACTGTACTTTTATTATTTCTCAACGGAGTGTCATTCTAAGCAAATTAATTATTAATTAAAAAGCAAATTAGTTGTTGCCCATTATAATTCATTAATGTATGTATTAAAATGGGAATATTTTAGTTCTGAATTACATGGTATGGTATGAAGTTATTTGCTTAAGTAAAACGCTGGTTATGGAATTTCCGAGCTTTTCTTGCGTCAGACGCTGCCCAAAATCCAATTCCTAAACCTAAGGCAAGGACTTATTGTAAGGTAAACCCGACTTAGGAAAAGTGCAAACAGAATTACCAATTATTCCATTGACATTTAAAAATATTAAAATAATATAAAGTCGCATAAAATGACAAATTTGAAAGGATTGCCCTTGACATTGGCGTGGGCTTTATATATTTCAGGCTCAAATGAGAAAGGGCAGTTCAGTATTTTCTTTTTAATAATTAAAACAAATTTAAAGTTGAAAAAAATGCCCGTCCCATTTTTTCCTTGTTTCCTTGTAAATGCTTTTGTTCAGCATCTCAAACTTATCTTGGAAACAAGGCTCAATATTCCAACAATAATAATTCTTGAATAATTGTCAACTAAAAAAATATAAGCCTTTTTTACACGTCATTGTTCTAGTTTGCAAAAAATTTTTAGCAGATTTTCAGAAATTTTATTCAAAAATATTCTCCTATACACAAGATTTAAATAGCAATACTGAATAATTATAGCCGTGATAACCACTGTTTCGGGTTCGAGCACATTCTGATTTTCACTCCTGCCCTGCCAATAAGCTATAACGGCACGAAATTATCTTCATGGGTAGCTAATAAATTTGTGTTAAGTCCAGTGATCAGCGTTTAACTTCTACAATAAAAATAATTAAAAAATCTTTAGCAAATCCATATATGTAGTCGCGAAATCCTGGGAAATGTTGTGAAGATATTCTTTTGTTTTATAGCATGCATATATTGCCATTGAAGTTACATGTACGAAATTGCTTTGTAAAAAATCGGCGTCTAAATGTAACACATATTTTACATTCCCACTTCCTGCTTAGTATTTATCCCCATATTCTGCATCTGCATATCTTGGACGGTGTGGTTCTTAAAGATCCGCCGTCACTACCAAGATCCGGACAAAAATACGAAACACACTACTGGCGTGTATCTTAAACAGGAAAAAACAATATATTCCAATTCATATTGGAATATATTCCAGTTTCTATTCCAGAAAATATTCCAAATTCAAATATAATATAATTCCTATCTGCTGTTTTCATTTTTGTAATAATTATTACTCTTGAAAAATATACCAGGCCTTTATGTATTTCCATGTAAGTAATTCATAAGACAGTCTTGACCGGTTTATCGGTAAGACGGTCAAACGATAAGACGGCTAAAATACTGATCCCCATGAGAGACCGTCTTAATGAGTTTCTACTAAATGCAATGGTAACAAGACTTTTTATGTGCTTTCCCCACAGCCATCATCAATTTCATAGAAGGGAAGGTAAATGCATTTTATTTTCCAGCTTTAATGAATGTAATCTACAGAGCAGCGGGCCCTTCTAGTTTAAATTCTGGTGGAAAGGGAGTCACCTGGAATTCTTCAATTCCTTCACCGGCGTCAAGCATAAATATTAAAACAAATAATGTTTTATTGAATAATAAGTGAGGTGGGCCACGCAAAGTCCTAGTATGTTTGCAATGGGATCCTCGCAATTGCATAAACATAGACACTAACATAACTGTAAGGTAATGTTTAGGAAATTTTTTGCCAATAAAAATTTTCTTGTTTAACACTGAACTGTGCCAGCGATTTACTCTTTTTCATTACGAATTTTAATAGTTGCCCAGTGAAACATTTAATTTAACAAATTCTAGTTTTTGACTGAAATTCCAGAGTCAACCGAAAATGCCAAAAATAATGTAATTTTTCGTTGATAGCAGCTATTGATTTTTTGATGGTAGAATATAAAATATTTGCTTTATTCATTAGAATATTAATTTGCAGACTCATCAATCATTCCGACCAAAATTCTACATTCAGTGGAATTCGGATTCTTTTGTGGATTTTGCAATATCTGGGATTATAGACTAGCGAAAAAAGTTCACTTTTATACTACCGTGTTTAATAACATGTATAAGGAGCCGATAAGTATGAATTAAAAGTAAGTGAAAAAAAATCTATTATCTATTGTCACCAGAAAATCGGATATCGGACGTAAACTCAAGAGAAAATAAAATACTCCACCTAATATGTAAGTATATAAACATATCCCTGGAGAATCATGCGCCTGAGAAAAATTTAAAATTTACAGCCAAAAATTATACACAAGTTAAGAATATGATTTGAAGTTACAGGATTTAAACGGAGGTGCCTGTTAAAATATAAAATCGGATAAGGTTGGGAAATTCTTAAAACGTGATTAAAAATTTGAGTGGAATACAATTTAATAAAATAATCTGTCGGACTGACCGTATACATCGTATTGGACTTGATTTAGGCTCCTCTGAAATTATGACCTTAATATTTTATTTAAAATTTACCCCTCAATTTATTCATATCACAAGACGTAGACGTGTTTTCAAGAAAATGACAATTGTAATAAAAATTATGCCCTCATTTCCTTTTGTTGAGGAAACTTCAAAAACGTTCTGGGAAATTCTGTATTTCAAATAAATAATTGGGGAAATCATGAACTAAAGAGGCTTAAAAACATGGATAATTCTGCTATTACTTGATGTCTGAACTTAATTCACGACGACTCTGGACTTTTAGCTGTTGTTTGTAGGATTTACCATATAATTTAGTATGATGATCCAGAGAAATTGGTTTTAAATTACCATAGATTGTGAACTGATTCCCTTGTTGGCCTCAGCCGAAATAAAACTTTGTAGCTAAAGTTGGTATGCTAAAATTTTGAGTGGATTTTCACTTGTAAAATTTACATATATGGAAGAATGGTGAGAGAAAGGGGATTGGACAATTTAAAATATTTATTTAAGCTCTCCCAACTTCTCTGTTCTTACCCCTTTGAATGGACCAATAATGGTTTGAGTCCACTCTCAGTGGCAAAATCAAAATATAGATTTATGGTCTACGTATTTTTCATTTGTTACCTCTGGTGTCAATCCCTTTATCAACTAACGAGGGTGATCCGGGAAATCGGAGACGGTTCTGTTCCATTTGAGTCTTACATTAAATTGCTCGCACACTTCTCAACCCGGACAACTGCTGTGGCTTTGCAGACGTGGATTCTTTTCAATCGATTTAATGTCGCAAGCTACATCAACTGCTTATATTTTTTGAAAAGATATTTTCAGGGTATGCAAAATATTTTACCTGATATACATTTTTGACATATTTTATCAAACTCATTTCCACTATCACGAATAAATTTTGTAAATTGGTAAGAAAATCAAAATTTTGGTTTCTTTATATTTGACAAACAGTTAATGATTTTTCTCTACTTGAACAGACATGTGGATGGATAAAGAAGCGTGTAAAAAAGGCAGTTCAGATGTAGCGATTAGGATTGTAATTATCATTTCCATGACACTCCACCCGCTAATGGTCACTGCAGCATACATGACGGATTTTCGTGACCGAAAGTACTGGCAATCGGTGGTGATACCGGAGGAGCTGTATCCGTACACAGTACCTTTCTTTATGCTGGATGAATGGATAATTTCTTTGTTCTCAAACTTTGCTCCTGGTGTGGCTTACATCTGCATTTACAACATCAAAATTTCCAATGAGTGTCTCCACAAAATCAGGTTTTCTTTCAAAATGTTTGAGTGTTGCCATGAAAATTTGAATGAATCGTAAACAAAGGAACAAAACTGAGGCTTCGTTTTTCAAACGTGAGCTGGGCGTTGACTTATAATGTAGATCCTGTAATTTAAGATTGCGGCTACAATATTTGGTTTTATAGTTCACAAAATGTTGATGTGGGTCACAATTACAATTATTTTGGTTTCGGTCAAAAATTTGATCTGGGCGGGGTAGAAATTTGGGACAACGTGTGGTTCAAAAATGTTGGTCACATGATTGAATATTTTTGTCAGGTGGTTCAAAAGTTTTAGTCACACGTATGAAAATTTTTGGTCTCTTGGATCAAAAATTATGGTCACACGGGTTAAAAATTTTGGTCACATGGTTCAAAATATTTAGACATGTAGTAAATTTTGGTGCAAAACCTATGTTGTATGTAACTCGCGTTGAATGTATATGTTAATAACTAAGTCGTATGTTGAATCTCTCCAGGACAAAAATCTTGGACCCCAAATTCATAATCCACCACCGCGTGCTCCAAATCTTCAACGCATTTTACAACTCGGTTTTCTCATCTGTCTGGCTCTTCGGCATAGTGGTTTTGGTGGGGAATTTAATCCTCACAAATGCATCGGTCATTCGTGTATCTCATAAGATGGCATTTCCTGCTAATCTCATGTTTCCTTTTGGAGTTGGTGCGGGTCTTTGGCTAGTAATCGCAATGTATCTACCTGCAGCCAATATGATGGAGTTATCCCAGCAAGTTATTCGTGAATATGGAATCACTTCAAATCGCTCCAAAAGAATCTTGGCCAAATCCCTCAGAAGTTTGAGAATTCAAGTTGGAGCCAAGTTCCCCACAAGAAAGTCCACATATTTGGCTGTCATGGACATTGTCCCTACCAACACCGTCACTGTCTTACTTGCCACGTAACTTCCAAATGTGTACGATTTTTAGGATTTAACGTTTGAATATTTAAAGGCAAAACTTGTAGAAATAACGTTTCAAATATTTACATTGTAATTTTTGTGGATCTTAAATATTTATGATTTAAAATGAGACCATGTCGCACCCATATTATTGTATCCTGTAGGCAAACAAGTACAAAATCTTAATTGTACAATTTTAGATGGACATTTGACATTCACTCTAGAAACTGCAATAATAATTATTATGTAACAATAATTACTGTCAAATGCAAATGAACAAGGAGCTGAAAAAATTCTGCTTGTTTATCTGTAGAAAAAAGTTATATTCATATTGGAAGAATCTGTAATCTGTAGCCTAAAAATATATTGCATACTCGACACGCATATTGGTTTCTTTTGTTTGTAGAGGATGAAAATGTTGGAATTAGGAAAAAATTAAAAATAAACATTGCTTTTTGATAGCATGGAAAGTATATCAAAAAACTAACGAGCTAAAGGAAATTTTTTAATTTCTTTGTATTCCCCCGCTGGGGATTGAGGCTTTTTTGTGATTTCTCAAGTTCAATAAAATATTGTTATTAAAATCTCGGTCTGGTGTGTTGACTTGATTAAATATCAGAATCTTTTATATTCACTTCACAGAACAATCTCAAATGCTTGTACAGTATATTTCCTATATAGTGGCATATCCAAGGGATCCCAGAAATTCTGCCACTGTAGCGTTCCATACATTTTCCCTATTAAGATTAAGGTCATGCTAATTCTGAAGGCATAATCTCAAAATTAGAAGAAATTCCATTGATTTATGTCAAAACTTAATTTTGAATTCGTACAGCGTAATATCTTTTCCTTTAATTCAGTCATTGTTTTAAATGTGACACTCCGGATTATTTTAGTTTTTGTTATTTATGTGGAACAAAATTGATAATCTAGTATTCTTTTTCCCCTTGAAGGGGTTTTTTACTATTGCAATGAACGTATGTGAAGCAAATGATTGTAAGGACTCATGTCGAATCAGTCAATAAAATCCTACCTATCTATCTGTTCCGATAACAAAAAATGCTATATGTGATGCGAATCTTAACTGATTGTTTAGCTTAAAAAAACCCATGATGACATTGCCATGAAGACGTGAAGACTTTCACATTTTCAGAAAATATGTTACGTGATTTTTAAAGAGGCTGTTTTATTCAAATGTAGTATATGTATTTACGATAATGAAATAATGCGGATTTTACTCTTTACTCGGATTTTAAACGTTGTCAACACAGCTTTAACATTATTATTACGCTTAGCTAGAACGAGACCGATATTGCCAAAAGTGGCGATGAGCTTCTACACAGGCATTTTTACAAGCAAACGGAAAATTAAGTGGATCAACCAAATTCCAACGTCTATCGCAATACGTGTAATTTCTACATGTTTTACAAGCAATATTTACCCATTAGGAACAAACTCTATTCTTTTGAAGAGGACAAAAGTCCCTTGTGTAGCTTAGCAGCTCGGATTTATTCAAGAATCGTCTGAGTCGTATTCGGGTTCGAATCCCGAGGGTGGATTGTAAATTTGGCTCAAGGAAAGGGCTTTTTCCCCACTGGGCTTTTCCTCTGGGGCAGCTCTGTAAGACCTAAGGGTATGTATCGGAGTATAAACCCAGATTTTTTTATTATTTTGAAGAATAATAATTATATTACTGACCGAACTTCTTGTTTGCTGTTTCCTTTGCTTCATTATACTTGACGTTTATTACTAAGCACCAAAACTTGTATATTGCAAAGCCGCCGGTTGCAATTTGGTCAGAAAGAAATTTCATGAAAAATTTGTATCTTTTGCACTCTGATAACTTCTGGTGACAAGTTTCACAAACTAAACAAGAGACTGCGATTGAATTGAGACAGAAGAGACATAAATAAAATATTCCAAGAAAATGCGTCATGTGCAATGGATTCGCTTTAGAATCGTTTTCAACCGTTAGCTCCCTCCTCCTTGTTTTAAATCGATGATTTTCCAATGTTTTCATGTACAACATAATTCCATTGTCGTACCAAATGTGTGCAATGTTAGTTACAATACTTGATGGATGAGAAGTACATATGCAGCCCTCGAGGCTTTGCACAAGCCTTTTTTCTCCATGAACACAGTCCATTTCTGGATTATGAAATTTAAGTAACCGCAAAGTTGCAAACTCACCGTTTTCAAAAGTAAGTACTGCCCGTCTCCGAGTTTTTCCTATATATTGAAAATATTGAGTGCGCTTATTGTACTCTCTATACACGATAGATTTCTTCAATTTTTCCATGTATTTTGGACCCTGCAAAAAGGAGAGCTGAGTGGATTGAAAATCTTGCTCGATCGCTTTGGGAAATACAAGACGATAGCCGAGGGAGTGCAACTCGTTAAAATCTTGGATGATTTTCTGCCTCAGGGGAACCACGAACAAACTTTCAATCTCACCACAATAGAAATTGACCAAAAAAATAAGAATGATATTCCAAAGGGTAAAGAGCCAAAATAATTTTGCAGACTTCCCGGTTGGTTGGAGCAGAACGGCAGAAATGACATAAAATGCGTTCCAGGGGACGTTCTTAGCCTTGGCCAGCAAAATGGCGAGAGTTGTGACGGTAAAAATAATTAATGCTTTTGTGAGGGGGTCAAATGGTCTAAAAGTGGAGAGAATGTCCAAATTCAAGGCCTTGGTGTCATTGACACAATAAGCAAATCCAACTTCCATATAGCCTGTAATGACATAGTCCCCGAAACCCAGACTGTGAGAGCTAAAAGTGTGTTTTAGCGTTACCCCCAAGCTCAAACGGTTTTTGTGTGTCAACGGAAACTTTAGTGTGGCATTCAGAAATCGCGTAAAATCTTGGGCCAATTTCCGAAAAGGAATATTATCACTTCGACGTCTCTCCAATAGATCTCGATTTGACAATATTGTGCTCTCATTTTCGTTCCCCCCAAATTTATTGTAGAGGACATTGAAATTAAGTACATGCCAATTGAAATTATAGCGTCTGAGCGATGAACTCTTTTTAATAGTTTTTTTGAAGAAACTCAGATTTTCTTTTTCCACACACACTTTTGCCTTTCTGACACAATAAAATTTCAATGTGGATATTTGGGAAATCTTCCCAACTTGGTCATCCCACTCCAAATATATTACATTTTCAGGGTAGAGACTGTAAAATTGGCGAAGGTTTTTCCCAGCGAATGGCTTAACATTTTCCAGTTTAAAGCTGAATTTTTTGGTATATATTATTAAGACCAAATCATTACTCCCAGTGTTGGCAGCTTCAATTTTTAAAGAACGTTGTATAAATTGTTGTAGAATGGCTGGGTGAAAAGTTTCCAATGAATATGTTTTGCAGACTTGAATTAAAGCTATGCATGAAAATTTTACAGAGTCAAAAATTTGGGTTTTGTCCAGATAAAAATTAATTTTTGTCACATAAATGAGGGGTAAAATCTGTCGATAGAATTTTTTCAGGATTTCCTCTCGAACTCGGGATATGGCCAGGGACTCGTGTTCATATGGATTAAAGAAAAGGATTGGGACGCAACTTTCCACCGACCCTATGATTTCATTAATGGAAACTCCGGTCGGTTCATTATTTTCTACTTTGCTTCTGAAAGCCGATAATAAATTTGGAGATAGTAATAGAAAAAATATTAGAAAAATTCTGTGTTTGAAAATAGTGACCATAATTTACTAACTAAATTTTCAAAGCTTCGGCGGGGGAAAGTGTATAAAACTAGTGGAAAAAAGGTGTGGAAATAATTAAATCTTGTTGGATATAATAGGATGAAATGACAGTCAAGTAAGTTGTTTCAAGGGTTAAAAAGGAAAAAAAACTATTTTATACTGGAATTTTTGGTGCATTTCGTGTGTAAAGACAAACATTGAAACAAATAATGTACATAATTTGATTGCTATTTGATATAAAACCCAGTTGCATTTTCTCTCTAACAAGCAATGTATTTTTGGTGTTCCCCTGAAATCTTCGAATTTTGTTCAAAATGTGTTAGAACACCTCCCCACTACTGCTCTAAACCATACCTTCCACCTGCAAATCGAGTTTTGAATTTTTTAAAAATTTGCGAAATTTCTAAGTTTTCGCCGA
>JAQFXU010003316.1:0-16705 GCA_034693705.1 Spatulosminthurus flaviceps | reverse complement strand
TTGAGTCAAATGGTGGTGGTTATTTCAGTTTTGCAGAAAATTTGGTGGTCGTTATTTCAGTTTTGAATTAGCCAACTTGTGCGTTATTCCACTTTGACTCTCCAGCGACGATATGTAAAATAGCATGCAAAATTACCTCCAAATAAAAATTGTTTTCTGTATTTATTTGTCCATACAAAAATCCATATGTAAGCAAATATACGTACATATTTAAAAAACACATGCAATCTACATATGTATGTAGCACAGTCCAAGCTGCCCTTGTTATTACAGGAGGCTATGAGTGAACCTACCCCAGGACACTGCTTTAAATTTCCTTTCTTCCCCAACATGCACTTTTGTCTGACAATGAGACGAGTGAATCCCTGCATCTTCAATTGTACACACGCATTCTCTACGAAAGTAATTATATTTTGTATGTATATATATGTACATTTTTACATACAAAGAAAATTCACAAGAGAAAAAATGGGTTCACATGCTATTATGTAGCCCCCCAAATATGAACTATACATACTATACGTAGGCTTGTGTTAGAGTTGAATTTGGTGGGTGCGATATGTAAGTTATTATTGTTATTATGTACATAAGCGTATAAAGATATAGGAATCACATCAAACCACATAAGACACTTCAATTCCGCAAAGGGATGGTTTATAAGGAACGAAACATGCGGTCTCCTCACCTCAATTTCTTTCTTTTCCCTTTCTCTCTCTCTCTCTCTTCCCTTGTTTCCTGTTTACCACTACCACATATCCCCAGCTAGGAAGCACGTCCTTGTTAACAACTACTAGATACTTGAAAAAAAAGAATGTGTAGGTGTGTGATAGAGAGAGAGAGAGAGGAAAGCTACATGGAAGATTACAGTGACAAGAGTAAAGTTGCTCATTGTCATGTATTACACTATGGACTTTTTCTATTCTCTATGTATTAAAGCACACACATATGGTTTTGTATATAGGAAAGAGAGAAATCCTTTTGGCTCTGGAAATGATAACAAGGAGGTTTCAAGTTTCCTCCAGTTATTCTCCTTCCTATATAAGAGAAGTGCCTTTTTTCCCCTTCCTTGGCTTTTTATATAGAAAAGGAAGGAGAGAGAGAGAGAGAGTCACACAATAATTTTATTTATTGGAGTAAAAAAAAAATAAATATAAAAAAAAACGTATGAAGGCCAAGTAGCTGGTAGGAAATGAAATTTCCTTCATACCTTTCCCTTCATCCATTTGACACGGAGGGAAGGAGGAAAACTAAGGGGAAAAATCAAGGTTCTATGTATATGGTCTCATCTCTTTCTCTCTCTCTCTCTCGATAGTTGATCTTCTTCCCTTTAGAACTAACGAGCGGCGGAGAGCTAATTGAAACATGACACTCAATCCAAGATGTAATAACTCTTGAGGAGACAGTGATCGAGTTATATGAAGGATGAAGATAAATTTGAGAAAAATACCCTCTCAATATTATATTATTATATCGGCTTTATACATAGAGAAAATCAAGTTTTTTTCGTACCTAAAGATTCAACCTCCGTTTCTCTCTTCCACTTTATCTTTTATTCCTTCCTACTACTTGTTCCTTATCATCAACAGAGCTGAGCTATGCTAATATAACCTATAATCACCAACGACCCTTCAATCATCCTTTTTTTCCCTTTTATAAAATCTCTTCCATAAGAAAAAAAAATCTTGTATGCTCAAACTATTCCCTTATATATATTTATTTTCATATGCATAGACATACACTCATATATTATGTATGTTTACATTTTAATATACTTTATAAATATCACCCTGACTTTCTCCCTCACATGGATCGCATCCCTCTCTAGAATTTTTTTTGCCAGTAAAAAGTTGACGTTGTATTTGATTTCCCTTTAAAACCTTTAGAACTTACTGTGTAATGTAGCCCAGTATTTTCATACTATTAATTTACACGTATGTATTTACATAGGATTTCTATACACCTATGTGTGTACATACTATTTGTGTTCACGCATGTATCCACATGCACATATTATATGTATGCCCATGCATGTATGTACATAATATTCATGCATGTTTGCGTCCGTTGAATTTGTACACTTGCATAAATGTACATTTTTTATTCACGTGCATTTATGTAGCTACACCATATTATTTATTTCCAAGCATTTATGTACATAAAATGTATCCCCTTTCCTGTACACCATATCAACATATATACATACATACTTATGTAAATCCACGTATGTAAATGACGTGGAAAATTGTAGGAAGTTGTTCATGTGGAAAGTACAAGCTCCATGTTAATCTCAAACTCTCACATTAATCTGCTTGCTCTGGCTGGTGGCTGGTAAATAGTATGTGAGAGAGAGAGAGAGAGGAGAGAGATGCGGGCTTTGAACTATGTATCTATCTATTGGTGCTGACATTAAACTATAGAGTTTTATCTTTTCTCTCCTCTATGTTTTGACTAAAGGGAGAGAGAAACTCCATGGTTTGATAACCATAAAGGAAATAAATGGGTGGGAGGGTATGAGCCCATTAGTCAGGCTTGGACTTTCTCTCTTTCTCCCTCTCTCTCTCTCTCTCTCTTCACATAGCATAACAGTAGAGGAAGGAGGAATAACGTGGAGAAAGTCACTTTCACTAATAACAATAATAATAATAATAATAATTGTGATTATAAATACAAGGGCTTTACTCCTTATAATACGACCCTGTTGCAATATTATTATCAAACTATGTATATAAATTATACATAGCTATACATAGAGAGAGAGAGGGGGGAAAGGAGAAAGAGAGACATAGGTGGAAATCACGAGCCTTCACTCTAATTGTGGCCAGCTTTAGTCCCATGTCCTAATGATCTCATCAATTAAGTTGGAAACAACCATCATCGCTGAGATGATGATGTGAGATTCCTCTCTATTGAAATGAATGAGTTCACCAGGGAGACTCATCCTTTTGATGGTTCCAAAAGCAAGGCATTCATTCCGATTAATTTGATATTTACACTGAAATAACCGGATGATGTTATCCTCTCAATCTCTCTCTCTCTCTGTACTTTCTCCTATAGAATCTCTCTCTACTCTCTAATACTTCCAGTAGTAATACAAGGGACTTAATAAATACTCGTCCTTGTTTCAATTTTTCTAATAATAATAATAATAATAATAGTAATAATAATACTCTACAATCCACACACAACTCCCACAGTCGTCGTCCTTCCACCCTTAAAATAATGAACCCAACTAGTGCAGATACTAAAATAGAGGTTGAGGATTAATTTCAACCTGTCCAAAGTCCAAGCCTCTCTACTAGACATATACATGTACATACATGTAGTAGTAGTTGCTTTCACCCACCCTAAAAAAATTTCTGTATAAAATATATGAGAGAGCAGAGCTTTTCTCGGGAAATTCCCGGGAAGTTGTAAAAAATGTGAGTTTTCTCTCTCTCTCTCTCTCTCTTCTGTAGTATACATACAAGGGAGCAAGGGAAAAAAGAAAAGAAACTAAATGGATTATAGTTTTAGCAAGAATAGACTTTTATATAAGAGCACCTCCTCATATTTCCATGCCCAGAGAAAAAGCTCCGGATTCAGACATTCTGTATGACAACATGGATTGGGGTGTGAATGTGAGATTGTAAAAGAGCGGATGATCCGTGGGAAGGAAGCTTATTGTTGCTGACCAGTCAGTTTAGTCTCAACTCTCTCCCTTTTCTTATATCTTCAATATAGCAATGTATATTATATGTACATACTAAAAAACCTGTGAAGCTCTAAACCTTAGAATTTACCTAGATTTTTTTTTTTTACACGCAGCACTTTTCTCTACTTTCTCCCTCTGACTTTCTCCCCTTAACTTAAAAATCCTTGGAAGTTGTTAAATTTTTTTTTCAAACTCTATAAAGAATTTTCTATTTTTGGGAAACTTTTCCTAGACTTTTTTTTTACTCCTTTAAAATGTCACTCCTTGTGAGACATGTACATATTTTGAAGTAGGGAAAGCTTTGTATTGTTTCAAAATGCACATCTGGCTTGGTCTACAGCTGTAGAGCATAGGAGGCTCATATGTTTGAGGGAATTTTTTCCTATACAAAATATTTGATTGTAATAGAGTTGATGGTGGATGTGTGTAACTTATATGTATTTACATGTATATTGAGCTATAGGAGAATATATACATGTACTATATGTATATGGGGAAGAGACAGTAGCCAGAGTATGTGGTATGACTGTAATATGATTACATGTGTGTGAGCTGTTTGGGAAAAATGCAGAAAGACAAGGAAGGAGAGAAGAAGGCGCGTCATAAGTAAGTAATGGATTGACCCTCTAAAAGCCTTTCAATTTGGACACAAATTGAATTGTAGAGAGTATGAGAGAGCAAAGTGACAATCGATTTCCATCACTCGATGACCATTGGTCATATCCAGTTGAGCTAACTGGTCAACAGTCACTGGGAACCAGAGGGAGTGAATGCATTGTGATTGCTAGTACTACTTTCACTTGGATCAGGAGAAAGTTCTATCTTTCTTTTCATATATTAAATACATATATGAATGAACATACACTACTACAACTACTACTACTACGTTTTTTTCAGTTTTCTACAAGGACTTTTTTATCCGTCCGTAGTCATTGAAGACCTCTCTGTTCTTCTTTTTTTTCTCTCTCTGCTTGCTGCTGCTTGCTCCTTTCTTACTTTCTCTTCTCTCTCTCTCTCTTTCTCTCCCTTTTCTTTCCTGTATCCTGGAAACTTGTATCTTTTCACAATGCACAGCATGAGCTCAACTTTTGACTCTTTACATGAGTTGCTGGTGATTCGGGAGAAGCAATCTTCTCTCATCAGGTACACGAGAGGGTCTTTGGTTCTTATGGAACTATACCATTGCTCCTGCTACTTCTTCCTCTCTCTCCCTTTCTCTCTCCATTCCTCCTTGTATAGTTCACTTTCTCCAAGGCGAATCGACTAGACGACATTTGATGGCTCTCCTGCTGCTCCCCAGGTCACCAACTATTTACACACTCAAGACTGGCTTTACGGAGGGGTTTTCTCCATAGTCACAACTTAAATCGACCAATACTTCTTGGCTCTAATATTCAACCCGGGAGAGAGATCCTGTCATGTGTAGAGAAAATCATAGTCATAATATCCACTACTACTGTGTGTATGTATAAATGTATATAGTATTTGTATGGAAGAAGAAACTATAGAGGGAAACTAGGAATCAAGCCTTGGAGCTCTTGATACTTCATCAGTGCTTGAGATGCATGACGGTACACGGATGTAGTTCCGTAGATTGAAAATATACTCAAATGGTGGATTGCTCAATTCGTCAATGTAATGTAGAGATGTAGTGTGGGCTTCCTAGGGACATATGCTTTTGCTTTAGAGTTTCACACACGATTTATCTCGATGTGCCCTTATATCTTTATTTTCTGACTCCAATAAGAGTCATGACTATAATTCAACCTGTTAAATTTTTTCAGGGCTTCAAGAACCGGAGGAACTAAAATTTTTGAAGAAAATTGCTTTTTTTTTAATATATTGAAGGAAATTGATGTTGTAAAAATTTTGTATCCGAGAATTTTATGGATACCAATATTTTAAATGAATGTTACACAAATACAATGTAAAGATAGTGAGAGGTATGTGGGGCATTAGGTGAAAATAGTAAAAGTCCGTGAACTGGGATAAAGGAATAAAATCACCAGATAAAGAGGTTGTGAATTTTAAGGTATCAGTTGAAAGGAGTTAGAAAGTATATTAAATAAACTTAACCGTGTCAATCCACAAGGGTCAATTTTACAATAGAACCACTTCATTGTATTTATTCATATACCCCTCCACTACTTACTGGTCGTTGTACATTCGTGTGTCATTTAAGGTTTTACTGCAAGTGCTTTCAGTGTGAAGCTACGGATTGAATGGTGTTTATATAACAAACACTATTGTGGTAGCTCACACGAATATTGTGGTGACGGATTTTTCAGAAGTTTTTCTTCAAAACTTTCCGAGTTGTATTCAAATTGCAGTTGCTGTAAAATCTGTACTAACGTTAGGAAAACATCAGATTGGGAACACATGGTGAATAATAATTCAGAGCAAAAATAGATTCTTTGCTGGATAATGATATTGTGACATTATTTGTAAATTCAGGGTTTTGTCCTGTGTCCTACCTACCGTACATCCACCTAACTCATATCCCGTTTATTACCTGTGTAAAGATCTTGTTCAAAATGAGTAACTGGATATTCACTGTAATTGCCGTGTACTTGAAAGAATTAACTATCATGTATATAACCGATTTCCATAAATACTTTATTTTTTATTTAATACTAACACAGGCAAAGCTCACTCCGTGGGCGAGCCTAAATCAAGCCCATGTTGAGTGTAAAGTAGGTCTATCAGCTTGCGCTTATTGGCTCTCTGCCAGAGCCCGGTACAAAGAAGGAGAGGAATGTAGTTTAAAATGTTAGGCCTTCCTTCAAATTATGTTATAGGATTACTTTAATAAATACTTTATTTTTATTCATTTATTATTACTTTATCGAATTAACTCCAATTCCTGATAAAATATTACATATTATTTACACTTTCACCTGAGTCACCTATAAATATTGGGATCACACACCGCTATCATTGTATCACCATTCATAATAATAATTGTCTTCATACTTCGATGTACAAAAAGCCTATGGTTAAACAGTCGTTCCTTCATTACAGGAGCAATCACCCACAACATATCTTTAAATCGCTTCCATTCTCGCAAGGTTTACGAATTACTAGAATTAGTTCAAATGAAACTGATAGAAGACATTGTATTGATAAATTATTTCAACAATTTTTAAAACGAGGATATCCAACCAAACTGATCGAATCCTGTAGAGAAAAATTAAAGTCTTGTCAGGTCAATATTATTGAACCCAACAAACCCACGCACCATAAACTACATGAACAACGTATTTGCTATTAAAAATAATGTTACAACTAATATTAGTATAATACACTGCTCTTTAACTCATTACAATAATTGCCCGAAACTGCATGTTTTTTTTTCAAGATAAATTGTTAAAGGAACTTAATAATTGTACAGACACAAATCTTCGTGACAATACACGAAAGGTACTTATAAAATTACTTATAAAATTAACCTGTAAAAGGATTAAAAACCTTCATGAATATTTCAGATACAAAGGTTAAATGTTATACAAACAGACATGTTTTGATGGATATATATATATATATGTTAACATTATACTGAAGTTGTTGAGTGTATACAAGTTACTGTAGTTTGAATGTTATCATTGCTAACTCAACACAAGAGAGTAAAACTTATTATAATCAAATTCGGTGAAAATTAACGAAATTATATTTTTAAAAGGTGCACTCATTAATTCCGGAAAGTAAGTCTTTTTGAGGTGGAACTATTGTATTGACAATAAAACTTTCATTTGATATATAAAAACTTTATTGTTACTGCTCCCCATTGGGATAATAATTACTTGTTCTTTATGAATGTTAGTAAATTGTATGTACGTGAATGATAACTGAGTCTCTGCTATTATTTTTTGATTTTTTGAATGATCCAAAATTAATTCTCATCAATATTCAAACTATGATTGACTCCTAGATTCTGATAAAGAAAATTTATAAGACGAAACCGGTCAATTTTTCCGAACGAATAAATTACTTGTATTGAACACAGAAGGTAGAAGTGGAAGTCTTTCATTTAAATCTATTTTTTTATTATTACTTTAATAAGTACTTAATCGAATTAGCTCCAATTCCTGATAAAAATTAACCTTTAAAATCAAACCTGATAAATTTGATTCATCCTCGTTCACTCATTTATTGCTACACTATAATTTAATAAGTTCAATGTCTAACTGCTTTCTGGTTAGAATAGAATAGAATAATCGGGCTCCTGGCACTGCTTTCTGGTTACTTTATTTGCTTTTGTATTCCATTAGATTGCATTTTCACTGCATTTAACTACATTCAGTTACAATCATTTGATTTATCTACAATTTCCTCATTTACTTGAATATCTTGATTTAGCCCTGATTTGTTCCCAATTATCTTGTTTACTGAATGTCGCAAGTTGGGCTCACTATAAATAGACTCCCATATATAAAGAAAAGGGTGTTCTGTTCCATCTCAAAACGCAGTGTTGGCAGAGGCAAAAATCCAAAAACCCCTGGTTTTTGGGTGTTTGTGCGGTTTTTGGGTACCGAATATTCTGGGTTTTTGGGCAAATGGGCAATTGCTTTTAGGCGGGGAAATAAGCGCGCCACTAATGTAATGTGGTCTTATTTAGTTGGTTTATCCATGTATTAGAATTAAATAAATAATTATTAACTACAATATTTATATTTAATAATTATTATAGTTACTTTTTACTATAAAATAAGTACCCCATATATATGTACTTATCATTAAAAAACATGTCACATGCATTATTATAATATAATTAAAAGTGATGAAGGTTATGATTAAAAGTTATTTTAAATGTTATAGCCTCAAGTACAATTAATTATATAAGCAAAAGCGCTCAAATGATGTTGTGTATCATTTACATGGAGATGTAAATGATAATACATGAAGTACCAAATACCCAAACCCCTAGGGTTTTGGGGGTTTTGTCGAAAACCCTGGGTTTTTGTCAACACTGGCAAAACGTCAATGCAGCATTCCTCAGGACCTCATCTTTGGGGGCAGGAGTGGGGTTTCAAAAACAGCTCTATTAACTCCTTGTAAGCATAATCAACGCTTTAACATTACAACCCCTCATGGACTCATTGTTTCTTGAATTTTGATGATGGTGTATCCTGACTTACTATTTCCAACTCCTTTCAAAATTATATTTAAATGAACCAACCTATTATTAGGTGAATTCGATTTAGCTTAGAAGGTTATCAGTAGTGTCGATTCCGCCGGACAGATAATATCTTTAAATGTCACAGAAAGCCTTAGTTCTTCTAATTTAAATCCCAATATTCCTGAAGATTCTCCTAATCACTAACAAATAAATTCCATTGAATTTGCTAAACATTTAAATCCCGACAATGCCCTCTCTTTAAAAATACTCCGCTCCTATTACCTCAAGCTTTTTCCTTTTCTGGCGATGCATTTAGTTGTACCAACCTCATTGAACATGATTTCGAACTCGCTAATCTCACTCCTTTCCGGTCTTGCCCCTATCGTGTATCTGGAGTTGAACGTTGAAAATTCAACCACCAAGTTAAAAAATTATTTGAACCAGATGTAGTTGAACCAGAACCACGCCATAACCTTCCTTTCATATGCCTGCTCTTTTATTTCGTAAAAAATCTTTTCCATTTCCCCGCATATCCAGGATGTTCAGCGCTCTCGTGTCAAAAAGTCTATGTTCTCCCATTTACCTTGCGTTTAAGATATCGACATCGGGTCCTCCTATTTCCAGCACAGTAGAGCTAGGGAGGAAATTTTTTTCAAAAATCAAGAAAATGTACTTGGGTTAGCAATTTGCCAATTTTCCCCCAAAATTAGGCCCTGTGCGATGTTGATTATTTACAGTGTTATAGGGATCTTACGATCTGAACCATTACTAACTGCATAAACACCTGCAATGGAAGAGTTAAAAAAGTATGATGTAATCTAAAGTTCCCTCTGAACTCTGCGATGTAGGTTCAATATACCGAGTCTCGTCCCAGCCCCGCTCCACCATTGAAGGTGGAATTGCGGCTTATTTACGCTTCATTGAGCCTACTTACGCGTACCCAAACACCCGTAAGTTAAACGCACGCTATGCACGCATGCAACTAGAAAGTGAACGGTTTCACTTCTCTCCAATTTCCCTTCCTTATTTCTGACAACAATGTAACTCAATCAAATAGATACATAAATGGTAATCTTCACCAATTAATTTACCCAGATTGATCAAGTGCTCACTATTTACCCTTATGAATATGTCAAATTTATTACAGGTAAACAGCTGTTGGTGAAAGAGAGAAAAAAATTTAATAAGTTCCTCGTAAGCTGCTAAACTTTTAATAAAAAAACTTCAAAACGAAAACAAATGAAATAGTAAAATAGCATTGAGGGTGAAAGTACTTGAGGCTTAAGCGTGAAAATCATAAAGAAAAAAGGCACGGCCTGTAAATATCTAAAACAATAATAAAACACAAAAAGGAAACAAAATCAACAAAATCTCTTTTTCCGTTAAATTCCACCTATTTTTAGATCCCCGGTAGGTCACTCCTCATATTGCTCATGGGTGAAACAAAGAAGTCAGGATGGACGAAAAATTCTAAAAAGGTCATTTATTTTGAAGTTAATTAATTTCCTGGAGAATTTTTCCCATGTACATAACGCATAGCTCCCCCGCGAAAATGAAGATGGCCAAAGGATAGAGATTTCCCAAATTTTATTGATTCCAGTTGGAAGCCAGCCGCCTGAGCTTATGGGGATATTGACTCAGTCAGCATGGAACATCTCCCACGTTCCAGTCTCATGTATAGACCAACTGACTACTCTCCCTCTCTTCTAGTGTATCTCCCTCCACTATATATAAAGTACCATGTATTGTTGGGACCAACGAATGCCCTATGTATAAAATATCCCCCGAGAATATCTCTATGAGGTCAATAATACCAGTATATATCATACCATCAAAAGATTTTTCCCTGCAGTTGCCACAAGCACCAGTGGCCACACAATCCAATGATGAGTCAATTTACATCCGTTTCTTACTCTCTATACCGTTCCTATCCTCGAGTGTCAGCCTCCCTTCCCATCTGTTACAAATTCTACAACTCTTTTTCCCTCTTCTATAAAAAAAAACTAGTAGTCTGTCAATGATTTTAAGTAGGACAACACACGTGCACAAAAAACTCCATCACAAAATGAAAATCCCACACCTTCGTCTACTTTGAAGCCTAGCTATTTTCCTAATGTAAATAAAAATCCCTCTCTCATAATTCTATCCAAATAATACTCCCACAATAAAATATATCTCAAGGATTTTTTTTAACTTCCTCTTTGAATTTTTCTCAAGAGCTCGGTAACATGATAGAAGTTACTTTAAAACCCCAATTTCTCCGACTTATTGTACCCTCACCTCAAATTGTCACGCACGTTTTTCTCAAATGGATAAGATTTTTTCTCTTCATGTTACTATAAAATCCCCTATTATTGCTTCTCTCTCTCTCTGTATTTGATGAGCCCATGACATGTCTAGCCCCTTTAGCTCTTGTCCAGGAAGAAGGGGGCTATACTAGAATGAGAGAAAGTGCCTGGAGAAATCAATTTGCTTACTCCCCAATAACGCAAATGTCACAGAGAATAAAGAACTGACTGGCCGAAGGTTTTTGCCTCAACCACTCCAACCATACTCTTCCTCCTCTCCCTCTCCTTCAACAATGTACATATATCATCCTATAGTCTCTGGTTAAAATATATAGCTCATTCTCATAGTAGAAAATCACTTGGAGGAGAAATCTAAAGTTCCCTTACTCCTCATTAAACCTCGACTTTCCCCCTATAGCCCACACTCCTAAAACCCATGGCTTTTCCAATTATTTCAAAATTTCCTATTTACATGAAAAATATACTCAACTCAAAATCCTAAATGTAATAAACCTGATGATGGGGAAATTCCCAGTGAACCTACACTTCCATTTATTACTGTAATAGCTATATGTACCATGTAAATTTCATGTATTGTATGTAATATTGACTACATGAGTAAAATATTTAATTGCAAAAAAAAAACATTTTTTTTCACAAAAAATAGCGTGTATAGAGAAAAACGTAGGAAAATTCCTATTTGTCTAACAAACTTTACGTCCAGCCATATGGTTTTGCCTTGAGGGGAAGTTGATGATATGATTTGTGATGACTGTAATAATTCCCCTCGGGTCTAATATTATTATATTGTAGGTATACACACACACACACACACACACACACACATAAGGTTTTGGAATTGGGTCCTTAGATTTTCCTCGTTTCCTAAATAAACTTGTTCGTCACGCTACATTTCCAGCGTAGGGAGACTAGTCAAGTGGAACTAAGGGATTGAGGCCTAAACTCATTCCTACACACTCCTTCGCCCTTCTATTGTCATGAGGGACTCCTCAACGGTGATGCAAGTATGTGCATAGAGGTAGGGAGAGCGAGGAATTTAGTCTGTCTTAGGTTAGTCTCTTACAACGGAACGACATCAGTCATTCCTCATATGGTATTCTCCTGTAGGATGGCCAAATATATACGGACATCATTATAGCTCTTGTACTAATGCTCTTTCCAATCCTCCCATGATAATTCCACTATACGTACATACTAAGGAATGTAGGATAGGCGAAATATTCTCGATATATGTGTAATAAAGGAATGACACAAATCTTGTGCTATCTCTTTCAACGTTAAAGGGTTCAAAGTTCAAGGATACGTACATATAACATTCTAGGAATTTGAATGTTATGCTCTACAGAGTTAAGGCTTTAGTGAACTTACTATTTAATCAAGGTTCACTCATAATGGTTTGGATATGGAGAAAGTTTCTGGAGAAAGTTCAATGGTCTTGGGGTGAAAGTATTTGGTAATTTCCTCCTCGCCTCTCCTTATCAATATGCATACATGTGTAGCATTTAAAATGCACGTACATATGTTTTTAGCACATAGTACTATAAGTGCACATATTATGTGCGTATACAGTTTATAATGACAAACTTATTTATACGTAGATATAAGCTATCTAAGATACCAGGGGCTTTTTCTATGTAGAGAGAGCAACTGCACCTCAAACACTCAACTTCAGCCGTTAAAGCATGCATAAGAAAGGAAGCAGGGGATTTTTGTGTACGCACTCTCTCATTGACTGACTCTCACTCAGGATGAGAGGGATTGGAAAGCATGGAGAGAATCCCTTTTCCTATATTAATATTGTATATGCTTAAATTAAGAGAGAAAGTTCTCACGCCTCTCTGAGTTTTCTCCGCTCACAATTAGTATTACCCTGCTATGGGTAGAGGAAAAAGCCCTGCTGAATTTTACCATTCAATCACATTTTTATAATAAAAGACATAGAAAATCCATTATTCCAACTTTGTTTATAATTATCATGAGAATTTGAAGGAGGCAGAATGGTACGTCGTCCTAAAGCATAAGGAATTTTGTTAAATTGTATCTCATACCCACGTGCATAACAAAATATCTATCATTTTTTATTCATTCATCAACATCCAACGTAACATATTACATGCTCATAAAATGTAAAAAGCCTTTAATGTATGTGCTATCACAATGCTTTACTAGACATTTTCAATATTTGCATGTATGTAAATGCATACCACACAAAATGCACATTATGCACAAGGTATAGACACCTCTCTTTCCAAAAGTACACCCCGCTAAATGAAAAGCTCTCAAATATTCAAGGGTTTAAAAGAGCTTTTAGTATGGGATCCTCTCCTAAAATGGAAAAAGTCTCTTCACAGAAAAACCCAAATCCGAAATATTTTTACCTCCGCTTCCAAGCGTATTTCCCACAAGGAAAAACCCACCTTGTCATAAACTCACAACTTTTTGAAAAAAAGCTCATTTGTCTTCGTAGCTCAAGCACAATTTATGAGGAACTTCATCAGGAATGTCCCGCGTAAGAAAATAATTGAGGAATTTTTTCCCCATACAAAAATATCCGAGAAAATACCTTTTCCAATTTAACTCACCAGATACACTAAAAAACCTAGTGTTGTATACATTTTGTGGCATGTTTCTATTTAAAATCCTATATACCTATCCATATATGTATGTGCATATTATGTACATCAGAGTGTAAGAGCAAGTCTGAAGGGGAAACATATGAATTGTGTATAATAAGCGGATGTCTTTGGAAAGAGGGGGAGAGAGAGATGTGCTCGCTACTGACTCTCTACTTATATGGATAGTAAAGTAAAGCAAGTTTTTCCTATCTGAATATTATGATGGATATGGAAAGAGTAGTGAAAGGGGATTTCTATGTTACGTATGTAGAGGTTAAAAGGTAGGGGGTAGTATATGTTGTAGTATATGAAGGCTATGAGGAAATTCACAGTTTGTTTGGGGATTTGTGGTTTGATCTTTCTCAAGGCACATTGGAGCAAACATCCATGGCAAGTTTCACTCATGTGTACATTATACGTGTACGCATATTATGATTAGGTCCCGCAGCCACGTTCTCCTACATATCCTTTACACAGACAGAGAGAGAGAGAGAGAGAGCATGGAAGCCTTAGTGTCAACCCACATTATTCCAATACATGGTTCTAAACTCATCTCTTCTCCTATCCTACTACTACTACTAAAAGACCTCATACCTATACATACTTGATCTTCTTGGAGAGAGAGAGAGAGAGATCCTTGTTTAATAAGCACAGGACATGGACCATCTCTCTCTATCTTTTAAACTCTCCCGTTATACATATTAATTTCAAGTTCTTCTTTCTACAACCAGACTTTTCTCTCCTCCTATGTCCTCCTATCATGTATAAAAGCTCCAACTAAGGTCCATCATCATATCATTGAAATGCAATGTACACACACTCATATGTAGGGAAAAGGGATGGAAGAGGATGTACTCTAAATAATTATTATGCAGGTAAAGATACATTTCTACTGAACCTCTTTTTCATAACCTCTCTCTCTCTCTCTCTCTCTCTCTCTCCCCCTATTCCTCCTAACGGCACACACACGCTCTTATAGACTTAATATTTACACTTTCATCCTTCACGCTTCGATGGGCAAAACTATCGCTTTCCCATTCAATTCCGAATATATAGCCATGACTTTTATATGCATCTAAATGTCTCTACTACCTACTCTCATACTCAGAATCATATATGAAATTTGACGACTTTCACCAGCTCGACTCTTACTTTCTCTCTCTCTCTCTCTCTATTTCTCTCTCCTCTCCTACCAACACAGAGCTGATATCCCCATTATTACAACAAGCATAAGGGTAATACCTAACGGTGGAGGCACATCTCAATCTCCAGTACTTGATTTTATGCTTATCCCAAGGTGAATCTCCCAGGGAAGCCAAACATCAGAGAAAGTAGTCTTCAAAGCTTTCACTCCATGCATCAAATCTTCTTATACATAGACCTCATCCAATCCTAAACCAACTTCCAATAACAACAACAACCTGTATGATGCTATCTGTCTGACCACCTCTCCCTCTGTATATTTTCTCTATAAACACATTTTTTAAAATCTAATTTACTATCACCCATAAATAACCTTTTATCAATAATAGGAATACAAAATAGAGAGATGGGAAAAGTGGGGTGAAAGTTGTTAATTATTATGTAAAAGTCAAAGCTACAAATGAGGAGAAATATTTATGCAAATAGTGAAAGTGGAGAAAGCGGAGAAAGTTGGGTGGTAATAATAAAAATTATTATAATTAAGCTATAGTGTGTAGGACCCTATGGTTACATAATACCTTGGTAAATGAGGACTTTCTCCGGAGGCAAAGGAGTGCGGAGATTCATTAAGTAATAAAAGAAAAGATCAAGGAGGAAATCCTGCAAGGAGGCAAAGAAATGAGTCCACAATGTGTGCTGCTTGAAACAATAAACGTAGAGATACATTTTGTAGATAGAGAGAGTGGGAGAGGGAGAATGAGAGAGAGAGAGAGAGAGTTGGAAGAAAACAAGAGAATTTCATTAGTGGTGATTCTATTAAGTTTTGAGAATCAAATTTAATATAATATTGGAGAAAGCACTTTTGGGAGGACCGCCATGATCGCAATTATTGCTCTCTCAAGCTCGCTATATAGTAGAGTTTCGTAAAAAAAATTGAGAGAGAGGTAGAGCTGGAGGAGAAAAAGCATTGGGGAAGGGAGAGAGAGAGAGCAAGAGGCTCGTATATTTTTTCTCTGAATATATGAGTGTGTGTGTGTGTGTGTGCAGGTGATAGACGTGAAATCATAAATTGGAAATTAATTTTGCTGCGGCAAGGATACACAAAGGAGGTGAAAATGTAATTTCGGAAATCTTGCCAACCGAATATGAGTGTGTGTGTGTGTGTATAGGAGAGTGAGAAAGAGTGAGAGAGAGGGAAAGTACATGGGAGAGAGAGAGAGAGCGAGAGAAAGAGAAAATGAGAAAGTGGAAATGGAGAAAGCTCCGCTCAATTTTCCCTCACTGACTCATTGAATCTTGTCTTGTCGATTAGAGTGGTTATAGATTGAAGGTTTAAAAGCCTTATGAGTTGCCCAGCTACACAATGCACTATTTTCATGTAAAGGACGGACAATGGAAGAAAAGTGAAAAGTGAGAGAAAGTGAATCCTATTCCTCATTTTAACTCAAAAGCCCAACAGATGATGGTCGAATTTGAGAGGAAATCCATACAATTGGTTTACAGAGAAGCTCTCTCTCTCTCTATAGAGAGGGAATCATCTCGGAAACTTGGTTCTATTATCACACCTCACACCTCCATACAAAACCAATGTTATCCGGATGAAGTAGTACAATCCTTAAAAAAATAAACTACGTTGGGTTAGGGAGAAGTGTATGATCTCCCAGCGATTTCTTTCCACTCTTCATCCTCAACGTTATTTTTTTAAACCTGGTTTTTTGTCGTCCATCTGTAATATATGGACTTACTTTTACACTTGCACAACGGTCAGTTTGCCCATTTTGGCGGTCATCTTAGTTTTGTCCAAAAATGAAGTTGCGTTGTGAAGCATGTT
>JAQFXU010003315.1:0-16707 GCA_034693705.1 Spatulosminthurus flaviceps | reverse complement strand
ATCAGACGCGCTAGTAAAGAATCACTTTTAAATTTTCAATGGATTCCCTTCTGACAAGAAGGGAGAGAAGAAAAAAATGGCTATGAGTTGATATATATTTATAGGTTAAATGCCGAGCCAACCTTATGTTGAGAATAATTTAAAAAATACTTCAAAGGAGCTTAAGGATTTTATTTTTTGTTCAAGGTGTATAATCAGTGGCTCAACAACGGGGGTACAAGAGGCACAGTGTACCCCCCACTAAAACCCGGAGGGGTACAAGCATGTAGTCTGAACCCCCCAGAAATTTTGCAATATAATGAAAAATGGCGTATTTTATACTATTTGACTACAATTTTTACCAAAATTTTTAATTACGTCCTTATATTTTGCTATTTACTTCAAAATTCACACTAATTTTGCCGATTTACATTAAGTTTAAATAAAAAAATCAGCCAATTTTCTCCTAAATTGTCATTTAACTATAGTCATGTACGCATAGTTTTGAAAATTCAATATTCGGGGGGGGGGATACAAGTATTGGTGTGTACCACCCGCCCCTGAATCCGTTGTTAATCGCCTGTTAGCATAATCTAACGGAAAGTTTGGGTCAAAAATACACTCAGGCCTCCATGTTGAAGTTGGGGATTTTAAATATCGTAATATACATATAATAATAATCACGTTAGAATGGGCATGTCTCTCCCGTTGTCCCATCTGACCTCTAATCATAATAACAATTTATGTGTTAGAAGTCAGATGGGACAACGGGACAGACATATTTGCATGATAAGCAATAATTACGCAACTGCTATGACGACAGCGACAGTCGCATACGTGTTATTTGCTATTATTTCACTAAAAATTATTTTGATGAGCGCTGGAATAGCTTTCAAAATAATTTTCGTCATACATAATAATATTATTAATCACTTTGTAAATCATCATTGTAATTCTTTTAAAACATTTTGGACAACGTCGAAGTACAACATTGACAAAGGAAATAAATGACTCCATAAAATGTGTGGTTACTAGCGCAGCCGTAAAAATTTCGAGAGAAAATACAAAATATAGGCAACACTATGGCAGCTCACTCATACATAGTTTTTTTTGTATTTGACATTTTATAAAAAACATTTTAAATTTAAACAATTATAAAAATTCCCGCTCATATCATTCAGCCGTAATTCTGACAAAAATGCCAATTTTATTTCCCTGCCAAAGAGTTACAGTGCAATATTACATAACATTAGTGAACTTTATGATTGACAAATTTATACGACAATTTTGCTGAAACTTATTTTCGTTTTTACCGCCACAAAATTAACTGAACTGCTTGCGCGTACTAGCAGAATTTTAAAATATTACTAGACCACAACAACATTGCCATGCTATGTATTTATAAGTCTACTTAAGTCACGAAAATTAGTTAAAAATTACATTTTTATCCCGCAAAAGAAGACCATTACATCTGGCAAATGCTCGGGAACCCTGCATGGTGAGAAATTACAGTAGGCGTTGAGCAAGCCTGTGAACCGTTCACAAGAAGCAAACAGGGTAAGCTTTAAGAATTTCCCCATAAGAGCACTATGTATTGGTGGGACGCCAAGATAGCAAGTCCAACATTAGCCCATTTGCCTTGCTGTAACTTTTGACCCACACATTGGAATGCAATGATGCATTTCAATTCTGAAAGGAAATTTTTTCAGTTTTCAAGATTGGTGAAGAACATGGTGCAGTACATGGTGCAGTATACTCAGGTACCGGAGTAATATTTAACTGAAGGTTGCAAAACCAAGGTTTTGAAGGTTTCAGCACAAACCGAATGAATATTTAACTGAAGGTAGCAAACTCTTTGTTTTCTCAATCTCTTACTAATTTTGAATGCTTGTTGGGAACATGGGGATTTTGAGGTGTTTTCGCTCATAAACACTCTTACAGTGATCCCCAAAAAGAAACGTGGAAAATGTTGGTTTCTATAATAAATTGCCAATATGTCGCGTAACCAGTTTAGAAATATTTTCAAAATTAATCTCAATCTCTTACTAATTTTATATGCTTGTTGGGGAACATGGGGATTTTGCTGCCAATCACGGGGTTCGGGGGTTCTATCTTTGGAGTTAACTCATATTATGTTTACACATGTATTTTACAACTAAAAGTTCCAATGACCGCAGCATGGTTTGAGTGAAATTTTTTGAAAGAATGTAATGTTTTTTATAAATTATATTTTATACAGGATCTCCCTTGTTCCTATTGCCACAAAAAAAGGTTGGAAATGTTAATTTCAATTATTTACTTATTTTGCTTGGAAATGGATTTGACTTCGGATTTTAAATCTCGACCGTGACGGAATGCTATTGGGAATTTAATTATGCATGATTACTATTTACAAGAAATTAACTGTCTTTTTGGCAGCAGAACCTTTCCTACATTCCTTGTAGTACTATTACACCACGTTATCTACGCCTGCGTGTACACGCGTCATATGAAAAACTCTGTTGAGTGGTGTCCAGGTTAAACAAAATTCTTAGGGAATCAGTGAATCCGTACAATGCGTGCGTATAGAGAGAAAATATTCAACAAGGCAATATCATGGGAGCTTACTCAAACAACATTTATTTGTAACAATTCCAATTTCAAATCTTTTCCGTACGGATTTTGAAATTAGGAAAATATTCAAAAATTCCCTCTCAACCGAGACAGCCCTTACTTATGTAAATACTGGCGGAGGCTACATTGACGAGTCCCAAAAGGTCGAAACAACGCGTTGTCTGTAGCTAATTTGAGGTGTTTTGGCCCATAAACACTCTTACAGTGACCCCCAAAAACAACCGTAGAAAATATTGGTTTCTATAATAATTATTATGTCACGTAACCAGTTTAGAAATAATTTCAAAATTAATCATTGAAACACTTTTATTTCCTGGCATAAATTAAGAATTTGCAATTGATTTAGAATGTTGTCATTTCTGAATGCTAGAATTTTGTTTTAATTAGATCATTTTTACTGCATAAGTAATTGAACTAATTTTATCCCATGACTACAAGACCTTTAAATTTCTTGGACGGCGTTTAAATAACACAACATTTTCTCCCACGTATTTTATAGTAATATAATTAGTAGCATAATTTTATCGGTGATTTGAATGAAAATTCATGGAGGATAGAACCTGACATGGTCAGATTTTGTGTGAATACTTTCTCTCTTTAATTTAAACTAAATGTTGGGGAAATGATTTTCAAGGCAACTCAATGGGTTTTTTTGCACCATTAAGCGAAGCGCAAATACTATGTGGGTAGTAAAATTACATTTCCACGACTTGCCCCCAATTTCACAAATTGTATGATGGTACCAAATACACTCATTACAAGAACCGGAATAAGCTGTCAAATGTGAGGGCGCCAACTAACACTGTGAAAACTCTAAAAGGCGTTGAGGTTAAATAATCTGAATTTACGTTTTTCTTCCATGGATAACAAAATTGTGCATTCAAAGTGTAAAACAGTTTTTGTAGAAGTGTTAATTAGTAAACCATATCGTTTCCCTGATTCCTTGCAAACCGATGGAGTCAGATGATATACATCGTTCCGTAATAAATTATAAAAAATATTGATGGGGTGGCGTGGAAATCCCACATTAAGTTCCTATGCCGGTATTTCTTATGTGGCCTGTTCCAAGGTAAATGTGTGTCTGGTTATTGAAAACAACAAATTTCCAATAAAATAATACAAGCTGACATAACAATTGTGAAGAGATGAAAAAATTGGGAATTTCACCTGGAGAAGAAAAGGAGAGTGAGATTTAGTTGAGAAGGATAAAAAGTTTGTTTTGACAAGGCAGGAATAGTTAAAATAGACGTGCCATAAACTCCTTCCTGTACAAGTGGGAAATATTATGATATGGGTAAAACCTTCAAATACCGGATATCCGCCAAAATTAAACTTTTATCCCTCAAAACGAAACGACTTAAAAAGGTGCATCTTCTCCCGAGATGGGGATCCGACATGGAGAGGAATTATCGCCGGTGTTGAAATTTAACCATACCGGAATTTCAAGGGTATTTCACATTGAAGTTTTTATTAAGATCTTGGTTACCGAATGTTTAGCCATTAATTATGGTAAAAACCCTTGTAAAAATGAAGTACGGAAATCAGGCTAAATGACAGCATAATGATGTAGATTAAATTTGCACAATTTTGAATTTATTTGCAACAGAAAATGTAAAAAAGAAAAAAATATTTTTCATTATGAAAAGTTATGTTGTTTTTCAAAAATTCTTGTTGAGTTCAATATTGAAAAATGCTCAAAATTTCAAAGTATTTTTCGGATTTCAAAAAACCTAAGCTATGGGGAATATAAAATATTACAGAAGGGTGAAAATTTGGTAAAAATCGGTTAACCAACTCTCTAGATATTTTAGTTGGACCAAAGATATGGGGAAATGAGCAAGAGCTACTGTGGGTATAAAAATCAAATTAATTTCCAGTTTTACGTTTTTAGGACTTCCGCTGGATGAACGAAGATTTCCAGTCATGTTTGTATAATCATCATTGGAGCTTGACAATTTTGGATTTTGGGTAGAATCCTGAATCTGCGTGGTTCCTTCTCTCAGAATTTTTTAGATAAGAAAAATTGGGACTTTCGTTAGAGTTAATATTAAAAAGGGAAAATTATTGGACACTGAGGTTGCTGGTCACATTTTCTGCTTGGGTATTTTTTTTGTTCGTATGTGAATTTAGGTGAGACTATATCAAACCACGTTACTGGATATTCTCCTACTTTATTAACTCATTTGAGTGCTTGAAAAAGTAGAAATACGTAAGGCTCATAAGAGGAATGTAAATAAGATCATAACATAGAAGCCCATATAAATAAAGAGAGCTCCTATGACTGAATTATTTCTCAAGCACCTCACACCAATGAAAATGCCAAGAATGGATACGACAAGTATTACCAGTTTGAAAGCATAATGGCAATTAACCAGCGTAGACGTAGCTGATGTAGCGCACTTTGAGTTGAGCAATTCTAAATTCCTTGACTACGCCTTCCGCGCCAGTTTGATTTCCGCGTCTGATTTTAAATCTTCTATAAACAAATACGACATATTAGTATTGAGGTATTATAACGTGATTTCAGCTGACAATAATTTAATTTTTCAAACAAAACACGTTGATTTGGCACTCACTCAATATTTGTGGATATCCCGCTGAAAGAGCCCTCTTCGAGTAAGGAAACTTTGCTTCGAATGAAGTAATTAGAAATTTGTAAGGTGGAATGAGTTGTGAGGAAGGCGAAACATTCGGAAAGATACGTGAGAGTGAAAGAGAGTGGATTTTTGTAAGTGTGAGGAACGTTTGTGTAGAGAAGAACAGTAAAATTATTATTAAGTTAATTGGTCCCAAGGAAACATGGCCGAGAAGGAGAAGAAGAGAGTGTCTTTTTTTACGCCATTATTAGTCACCGAAATTTTGGATTGTTCAAAAGGTCAAACACTTGTAATTGACACGTTGGAGTATGGAGCATTAAATACGTCTGAATCGTAATTTACATACAAATATGTACATGTCTCAAACGCTGTCCCATGGGAGAAAGTATATGACTGGGAAATATATTCTATGTCGTCATTACTTTTGCCCTCTGGTCGAAAAACCGTTTTCAAAAAACCGTAGAATACAACTTCTCCACAAGTAGTTTGCAATCATATTTTGCCAATTTACTGGGCTATGTTTCCAAGTTGGGATGATCTGAAATTTTATGAAATCAATTTAAAACTTTGCTCTACCTTGTGAAACCAGGAAAATAAAAAAAAGATGGCGAGCTGAATTATAATAATTTTTGAAAAACAGCTTGTGCGAGAATTCCTCATAGATATGATTTATCATCAAAATTTTGTAACTGATTTGAATAAAGGCTTAAGATGGTTGACAATTCTGCTAGACCTTCGGGTATGAATCGGAGTATAAACCCCACTTTTTGACGCATTTTAAAAGCTCTCAAATTATTTCCCATGTAAAACGTCTAGCGCTTTTACTTGGTTCTTTTGCATATAATTACTCATAAATTCATGCTAACAATGGGAATGTTTGTATTCCCAGAACTGCCAGAAATTTTTGATAAAAAAACTACATTCGGGAAAGTTTCAATTGCTCAAATTCTCAATTTCAAGACAACCAGAAATAATTATATTCTGAGGAAAATTCATTCCATTGCACTCTCTGCCCCAAAGAACTCACATTTAAAACCAACACGGTGTGTCACAGTGGTGAGGAGCCTTTCAAATGCCGAATATGCTATAAATGCTACACTCACAGATATTTACTCTCACGCAATGAAACATGGACGCAAGTGTATTATTAAATCCGAGGATTGGGAAAAACCCTTGCCGCAGAAGCTGCACCTGTAGGCTTTGTCAACTGAGTGAGTCCTTAAATGCTTTCCAAGTTCAATAGCAGAATTAAATTTTTTGCCACAATTTTGACACTTGTGCGGGGTTTTTTCTTGCCATTGCATTGTCAGTTTTAATATCTGGTTCCGAGGAACTGCTACGCTGTACCTTTATTTATACCAACAACATTTTACAACAAGATGTTTTTTCTACTGTACAAATTTTCATCAAGATCATTTGACAAAAATACCATTTTACAACAACATGTTCGTACGACGAGACCATTTGACCAGTGGACAACAATGCTCTATTGCTATAATGACATTTTACAAGAACATCATTCTAACACGAAAAATGGTTGCAACAATAACTTTATACAAGAAGATATTTGAAAACAAACAATAGCAACCCATTTTTAACAAGATCGTATTAAAACAAGATACAAAAGGTGATGCCAGGGAAAATATGGGAGGCACTAACAATTCAGAAAATGGCCGCGTTGCTAAAGCGTCAGATTTTCTAGACGCCATTTCCATTCCCTCTATAATTTATCCTTGCATATACCAGGTTCGGTGATTTTGAGTAAAAACTCGCGAGTGGGTGATTTTCTAAGGAAATGTTATGAGCAGGCTGACAATTTGCTTGAAGACGTAATCCACGAATTCTGGGGTTGAGCTTCGGTCCAAGGTGTAGAATGTGCCCGCTCTAATTCCCTCGCATTTAACTGAGGCCAAGAATCTTCCCATGCTTTTCATTTCTAAACTTGATCGGCCTACAATCATACTTGAGGCCGCTTTCCTCTTTAGCTTAACCATCGTCTCCTGGACACGATACATTTTCCCAAAAAGGAATACAAATAAAATAATGCAATAAAAACCAAAATATATAAAGAAAACTCCTATGACTGAGTAATTTCCCAAGCACCTCACACCAATGAAAATGCCAAGAATCGATACGAGAAGTGCAAGTAGTTTGAAAGCATAATGGCAGTCAGCGTAGACGAAGTTGAGGAGTTGCACTTTGAGTTGAGCGATTCGAAATTCCTTGATTACGCCTTCAGCACCAGTTGGATTTCCGCGTCTCATTTTAAATTTTCTGAGTACGAAAAAGAAACTGGGTACTCAGAAATTGTGAACGTGATTTCAGTTAATTCAGCTTGTTTAATTTTTCAAGCGAAACATTTTGATTTGTTACTTACTTAATCTTTGTGGATAACCTGCTGAAAGAGCCCTCTTCGAGTAGGGAAACTTCGTTTAGAATGAAGTAAACAGCAATTAGGGTGGCTGAAATCATTGAAAGGCAAGCGAAACATTCAAAAAGATAAGTGAGAGTGAAAGAGAGCGGATTTTTGTAAGTGTGAGGAATGTTTGTGTAGAGTAGAACCGTAAAAATATTATTATTTAGTTGGTCCCAAAGAAATAGGGCCAGGAGGGACAAGAACAAGAAGAAATTAACTACAGGCAGGAAAATTATTGCCAACTCCGAAATTGATCGCGTCCTCAGGGAAATTATCCATTTCTTTAGGAACGACCTGCTTCCTGTGAGAATAGAGGGAAAAAATTAACTTACAATTACGAATCTTATATTTGCCTCAATACCATTACTATAAATTGCAAGGTACATGCTTTGGTGGTTTTGATTCCAGTTGTTCATTACACACCTCATTCTCAAAAGGTTAACTATCGTAAGTTACGTCGTAACTGTAAAGTTGCGATAGTTGATAATATTCTTAAGTTTTTATAAAAATCGGAAGGTCAGAAAAAATCTTAAATACTGTCGCAACTCTACGCCAATTTGAAGCTGTGGTACAATCGATATTCGAGTTACTTTCGTAAGGTCCCTCAAATCGACACGGTACGTATTTCGACTCTTTTGCAGTGATGGCAATTCGAATCGGAATTATATCCAAAAAACTTCGGTATCCGAAAAAATCTGCGAAAAGTTCGATTGAGAATTAACCATAGAGTCCAATTAATTAAAAATGAGTATTCATAGACATATTCGAATTGGAATCGGTATACTCGAATATTCAAATGATATTTGAATTCATATCGGAATCCGAAAAAAATGGTATTCCAAAAAGTCACTTCACAATTATTGCTCTGATTTGCACTCATTAAATTTTGTGTCGATACGCCGTTTTGAACTGAACCAAAAGTTTCCCAAATCAGACTGAACTGGATTGCAAACTGTGAGTACCAAATGGAAATCAATTGAAATTTTGCAGCTCAAAACAAAATTGAGCCAAGCTCTGCCCTCACCTCGAGTTCCTATACGCACTTGCATTAATTGAAAAAATTTGAGTTCTTACTTTTTTGCGGAATGTATGGAAATCCTCTGTTCTCGTGTATCAGAGAAAGGAGGTAGGAATTTTCCTTGGCCTTCATGTAAAATATACGCCTCATCACGTAATAAGCCGTGCTTTGACCGGCCAAATAAATTGTATGAAAAGCCAAGCTGATCAAAGTGATATTCTCCTGCCCATTCAGGACAGGAAATAGGGCGAGAAGTTTCAAAAGATAAATAATTGAAAATACAATAAATTGCAGTTTCCATATTCTGAGTCTCCAGACTCCTGTCTGGAATCGGACTGCCCCACTCTCCCAATCCAACGTCACGGGAAGAATATTCAGTTTACCGATTTGATGGATTGCGATCAAATTGAATCCTAAATCCAGAGCGGAAAGCATTTTGATAAAGATTCTGAGTATGGAAAAAAGTATGTCTTGGTAGCACGAACTAACAGGGCTGAAACATTGGTTGAGTTTTGGTCTCACCAAAATTTCCACGTGATAACCTTTTGCAGGTTTTTTAGACAAAAATACCCCGATTCGACAGAATTTTACACATGAGCTGCACTCTAAATATCGTCCAGTAAACTGAGGAGTCTGATCACTAGATCTCCTTTTGCAAATGAAAATCTTTTCAAAATGAAAAGCCGTAGAGAAAATTTTAGGTTTGAGTATACGTGAAAATCTTTTCGCGATAATATTTTAGTTTTACTTAAAATTTTAAACACCACAAATTTCACTCAAATTATAAATTTCCCGATTTGTATAATATTTTTCATTATATATTATTCCATAATAGAATATACGATGTGATATAAATTTTTTTTTTTTAAACTTTTGCAACTTTTACAAAGAATTGATGGTTTGACATGCAGAAACTGTGTAGAAATTATATTTGATTTTATTTAGAGAATTAGCGTTCCCTCCAGCTCCGAAGTTACTCTTACGAAGGCAATCCGCGTGTTCACACAAAAATCCTTCCAGGGCTTTGAAGTTGAAAGAACCTCACATGAGTACTTTTATAAAGGTCCGGTTTAATTAACCTGTCAGAAATTAATGATAGCTTCTAAATTCTCCAACACAGAAATACATTTATATTAATGAATAAGGAATGAACCCGTGGTTCCTGGAACCATCTTTGACGCAATTAAAAAAGCTTTCCTAGCATTTCTCAACCTAAGCGTTAAAACCGTGTGTGGTACATTAAAATCCTTGCTTATGTGAACCACACATTTCCTTATCTTATATGCATTCTGTATGGAAATGGCAAGCCATGAGCACTTTGTTTCGTATGAAAATTTGAGGAATTTAATTGCCATTCAAATATTTGCATGTATTGCAATATTAGCAATATTTGTTGTTCATTGATTATTGACCGAGAAAATTAATTTTCACTGGAAGCTATTAACGTGTAGGCTCTGGAAAACTGGAGGGAATGTGTGGAAAGTTTTGATGAAAGGAATATTTTAGTAGGCAAGGTAAACAGGAAGGCGAAAAGTTTAATTAAGGAGACTCCACAAAATCCAAGCTTTTTAATGTACCAAACTCCCCTTGACAACGACAGCTTTTTCCTAGAACCTTCTATGTACATAGAACATTCTGAGTATTGATTCCATGAAGCGTCCTTAGAAGCAACCTTGGGTAGAAGAGTCAATAGACAGAAGCGTGTACATACCCCGGAAAAGAATTTCTAAGGAAGCACAAGTTAAATGGAACACACGAGCACAAATAATGACTTCAGCTTTGCTCTGGAACGAGCCTTATTCAAATTTATATATGATATTTCGAGCAATTCCAAGTTAATTAATTTGGAGAAAATCCAGTTACCTATGGTATGATACAGTCTCATGTAAATTCACATACGAAGGAAAATACTTGAGTAAAAAATCAACCCGCGGCTTCAATAACAATACATAGAACATAGAATATAATAAGGTAATAATAATAATAATAGTATATATACATTATATAGTACAGTGATTCCCTCTATAGTGGTTTCCCCTAAAATCTCATTTCCTCGACAATGGCAGACTAAAATCCTCCCCAGAGATTCCCCATGCTTAATGTATACGCTATAGCGGCAGGATTTTTTGAAAAAACTCTATATAGTGTCAGAATTTTTAATGTATGTATACTTTAATTTGCAGGCCCTTTTTTCTCCGTTTTTGCCCAAAATTCATCTGCAGGGACCTCCTTATAACGGCTTCGAAAGGGACTGTAAATTATGGCATTATAGCCAATAGGGCGCTATTGAGAGGGATTTTAGCATGGGCTTATATGGGAAAGTTGCAGGTAAACTAATACCGCTATAGCAAGACTTCCGTTATAAGGACGACCGTTATAAAGAGGTTACACTTGTATTTTCGGATGAAAAGTTCAAAAATACAATATTTTATGAAATCAATATCAATTTTTGACGTGAATCAACAGAATTTGGTCTAATTTTTTGGCGATGCCTTCAGAATTGGCATAGCATTAAATCTTAATAGGGAAAATACATGGAGCGCTATGGTGGCATCTCTCTATAGTGGCAGAATTTCTGGGATCCCTTGACTGCCACTAGATATATAGAGAATCTACTGTAGTAAATCAGGAGCAAGAGCAACCAAGCTCCAAAAATCGGGGTTCCACTCCCGATGGATTGTGTGGACAGCATGAGCGAAGCTATGGAGGGTCTAGTATCAAGGGTGCATAAATTTAAACCCAAAATAACATTTTCTAAATTTCAAAAATTCATAGCCTATTGCGCATCTACATTGAAAAGTACGTCCAATGCAGTTAGAATATAATGCTTCGCAAAAAAAAAAAAAAAAAAAAAAAAAGCAACACAGCAAATCAAAAAACTCACGCCAACAATTACGTAGAGACAACATGACAGCTTGGGCATACTTTATATATTATTGTAAAATTAATCATCGGCGTATAACTTTAACATCATTGTAGATCGTCCCTTTTATAAACACTGAGCTCCAATCATCAATAAGTTTTTCAAAAATCGTTATTGTGAAAATATTTTTAAAATTTTAGCCGAGGAAATACGTTTTGTTATAGCAAACGCGCTCATTTCAGAAAAACGCGAAATACTCGACAATTTCTTTTTCCATTACCAGATACGAACTTCTTCTTGTAAGATTTTGCAAGTGATAGGCGTTTGATAGCTTTAACCGTTATATAAACTTCCTGCCCTTACAAAACTCCCAGATTCATTAATTTAATGAACACAATAATATCCAAGGATTTTGAGATACGATAGTTATTCAATTATTAATCATTTTCTATTGTGGGCAAGGGAAAATTTGCTTGCCAATTTCTTTGGGCCCAGCTGGTTTCAGCTTTAAAAGTTTCAGTTCATCCTAGGGTTTATCTCATGTGTGCTGTAAATATTTTGATTAAAGGGTTAAAAAACAAAATCAAGATTTTCCCAACTTTTTCTTAAACCGAATGAATATTTAACTGACGGTTTTGCAAAATTCATCCCACCACATCTTCAACCCTGTATAAAGGTAAAAATTTATGCAAATACGATTTTGAAAGACAAAATTAAGATCTTTCAGAATTGTTACGAGGGGAGTCTGGTATATTCTTGGAATTTATTAGACAGGGTGCTCCGACTTGCACGAAATTTTGCCCATCCGAAGTCCTACCAATGTCGAGCCAGCCCTCATAAAATTTTAAATTTTAGCCGCGAATTTCAAATTTATATATATGTACATCTGTACTGTTTATTCAGACAGCGCTAAAGGATTTTCCATAATTCGACTAAATTCCATGATTTTGACCTCAAATGCCACCATCCGTAATTTTAATATTTTCCCCTTTAACAATATCGGTACAAGTGTAAAATTTTATATAAACTTGCGATTTGATCATTTTTTGTATTTTGTTTTTATAGAAAATTATAATAAATTTTGCCTTTAAAATTTACCGTGCTTTTTGAACTGCAAAGTACACTACTCAGATGTCTGACAACTCTGAAGGTGTATTGTTTCAGCTTTGAAAATTATTACACAGCATTTAAAAGCTTAGTAGTAGGCTGAGATCCCGAAGAAATATATATTTAGCTGAATGGAGGAAAAAACCCGATGTTACCTTCACGGGGAAAATTAATGGAAAAATTTTTCATAAAAAAAAGCAGTTTCCCTTGAAGCAAGCTGATTTCCTTTTCCTTAGCCATTTTTATTTTGACGAAAAATTGATAATTTGAAATTTACAAACGTTGAAACAATTTCTATACTTGATTGCATTGAGCTATCGCATATCGTAAGAAATTCATTGTGTGCTGACTCAACGCCGTTTACAATTTAACTAAAACTTGAATTCCTTAATTGAAACATATCATTTGCTATGTGCATTGTAAACGAGAAGTTAAGACCCCTAACTATATCCTCTGGGCTGGGAATTTGACATAAGAATTAAAAATGATTAGGTATTTTGAAAATGAGTAAAACTTTTCTCTCTTAATGCGTTGGTAAACCAAATTTAGTTAAAAATTACATCGCAACTTTAAAAATTTGAGTAGCCTAATAATTCCTGTTCGACGATCAGGAACCTTCACTCGTATGAAAATAAACTCGTCAGCTGGTTTGTGACCCAGTGAGACTAATATATTTGAAAAAACCTTGAAAAATCATTTTGGAGGGAAAAACTATGGGGTAAGTTTATAAAAATGGCTCCACAAGCTCATTGATTCCTTCCACGTGTGTGATGAGGAAATTTTCAAACAAACGTCTAGTGACATTTTTGTAGTCTGAGCATCGTTAAATTAAAATAGTTGAAAAGAAAATTCACATATTTTCCCACAGAAATTCCCGAAACTTAATTATAAGGGATTGAGGTGGAATCTACCAGCTTTGGTTATTATTTGAGGTAATTTTTATCTGAAGGACACGTATGTGAACTAAAAGTTGCTAACATGAACATTTTGCTGCCATCCCTTCCAAAGATTTTTCTACCCGGACACACTTTCCACCTGCAGAATATAGTCTTGATACATATTTGAACTATTGTTTGGACGGCGTTGAACTTTAACATCAACTTTTTATACCAATAACGTTTATATGCGAGTCTTTCCTATAGGCAACTCTGCCTCTGATAATTTAATTTTGGAAAATCCCCCATAACTTTCCTTTGCCGGTATTTCTTATGTGGCCTGTTCCATGGTAAATCTGCGTCTGGTTATTGACAATAAACAATTTTTGTCAGACTTTTAATAATTTAATACAAGCAGACATAATAATTGTTAAAAGACGAAAAAATTGGGAACTTCACCTGGAGAAGAACAGGAGAGTGATAGTTCAGAAGGATAAAAAGTTCGTTTTTTAAATTATTGGCGCTTCTCATTTTTGTGTATAGTTGAGGGCAAGGCAGGAATAGCTAAGATAGACTATATGGGCAAAACTTTTAAATACCGGAGATCCGTCAAAAATTAAACTGCGATCCCTCAAAACGAAACGACCTAAAAGTGTGCATCCCCCTTGAACGTGGGAATCCGGCAATGAGAGAAATTATCACCGGCGTTGAAATTTGACCATACCGGAATTAAGAGGGATTTTGACAGACTGAAGATTTATAAAATAAAACTGAAGCCATACGAATCTTCAGTTTGGAGAAGACATCGTGCATGGAGAAAAATTACAGTCGCCGTTAAATTTTAACTATGCAAGAATTTCGATGGATTTTGACACACTGAAGACTTTATTAAGATCTAAGATTCCGAATGTTTGGCTAGTAATTGTAGGAAAAACCCTTATTAAAATGAATTACGGAAATCTGAGGCTAAATGACAGCATGATGATGTGGATTAAATTTAGCACGTAAATTTATTTTGGTCCAGAAAATGTTAAAAAAAATTGTTATGAAAATTTATGTCATTTTTTAAAAATTGTAATTTTATTGATTTCAATATTGAAAAAATCTAAAAATTTCTAAGCATTTTTCGAATTTCAAAAAACCTGAAACCTGGACACGTGTGTACTAAAGTTGCTAACATGACCTTTTAACTGCCATCCGCTGCACAGATGTTTTCTAGCCATCCAAACTTTCCACCTGCAGTTGTCAAGATCCTGTACAAATTTGAATTATTGTTTGGGTGGCGTTGAACTTTAACATTAACTTCCCATACCAATAACGTTTATGCGAGTCTTTCCTACGCAACTCTGCCTCTGATAATTTAATTTTGGAAAATCCCACATAACTTTCCTATGCCTGTATTTCTTATGTGACCAGTTCCAAGGTAAATGTGCGTCCATGGTTATTGAAAAAAAACGAATTTTTTGTCAGACTTTCAATAATGATTTAATACAAGCAGACATAATAATTGTTAAGAGACGAAAAAATTTGGAAAGTCACTTGGTGAAGAACAGGAGAGTGAGCTTTAGTTGAGAAGGATAAAAAGTTTGTTTTTGAAATTATTGGCATTTCTCATTTTTGTATAGTTGAGGGCAAGGAAGGAAAAAATAAGATACATAGACGTGCCATAAATTCTTTGCTCTACACCTGGCAAATATTATGAAAATGAAATGGGTAAAACCTTTAAATACCGGATATATGATAACCAACAAAAATTAAACTTGAATCCCTCAAAACAAAACGATTAAGTGTTTATCTCCATTTAAAACGGACATCCGGCATGGAGAGAAATTATTGCCGCCGTTGAAATTTAACCCTACCGTAATTTCGAGGGTATGCACACAGATTTTATTAAGATCTTAGATACCGAATGTTTAGCTAGTAATGTAGCAAAAACCCTTATTAAAATGAATAACGGAAATCAGGCTAAATTACAGCATAAAGATGTGGACTAAATTTCGCACATGAATTTACTTTGCATTAAAAATTGTATATAAAATATAAAAAAAAAAAAAAATTATCATGAAAATTTATGTTGTTTTTAAAAAATTGTAATTGAGTTCATATTGAAAAAAGCTCAAAATTTCAAAGCATTTTTCGAATTTCAAAAAACCTGAGCTGGGGAACATAAAATACTACAGAACGGTGAAAATGGGGTATAAATCGGTTAACCAACTCTCTAGATATTTTAGTTAGACCAAAGATATGGGGGAATGAGCAAGAGCCTCTTATTGTGGGCACAAAAATCAAAATAATGCCAGTTTTACGTTTTTAGGACTTCCGCTGGATGAACTAGATTTCGAGTCATGTTTGTCCCATCATCATTGGAGCTTGGCAATTGAGGACTTTGGGTAGAATCCTGAATCTGCGTATTCCTTCTATCAAAATTTTTTAGATAAGAAGAATTGGGACTTTCGTTAGAGCTAATATTAAAAAGGGAAAATTATTGGACACAGAGATTGGTTGCCACATTTTCTATACTTGGGTTTTTTTTGTTCGTACGTGAATTGAGGTGAGACCAAGGGTGAGACTATATCAAACCACGTAACTGGATGTTCTCCAGCTTTATTATTAACTCGTTTGAGTGCTTAAAAAAATAGAAATACGTAACGCTAAGTCAAAAGTGTTGCTCAAGTAATTTGTGCTCGTGTGCTCCATTTAACTTCTGCTTCGTTGGAATTTCTTTTCCGGGGCATTGTGCCTATTGATTCTTCTACCCACGGTTGCTGCTAAGGACGATTCCTGGAATGAAGAAAGTTCTAAAAGCTTCTAGGAAAAACATGTTGTTGTCAAGGAGAGTTTTATAACCTAAAATGCTTTATGGAGCCATCTCCGTAATTAAACTTGTTAATTTTCTTCTTGTCTACCTTTCCATCTCAGATATTCCTTTCATACAAACTTCCCGCACATCCACTCCAGCTCTCCAGTAGTGAATAAATCCAGGTCCTGCGGTAATGCCTTCCAGTGAGAATTAACTTTCTCGGTCAATAATCAATAAAAATATAAAATATTCCAAGTAAAATATTTCCAAGGCAAGTAAATTTCACAACTTTCTATATACGACGCAAAATGCGCATTTTCTTGCCTGATGCCTCATACTTGAGGCTGTATGTATATAACATAAGGAAAAGTGTGGTATACAGAAGTAAGGATTTTAGTGAACGTAGCACAGGATTTTAACGCTTGTATTGAGAAATCCT
>JAQFXU010003314.1:0-16709 GCA_034693705.1 Spatulosminthurus flaviceps | reverse complement strand
GAAAATAACTGAACTTGCACCGAACTTGCAACTGCAAGTAGTAGTTGCGGTTAACTTGCAATTGATAAGAAACACTAATTCAGATAGGAGCACCGTATTAATTTATGTTTCTCCTAATGCTATTTGTTTGAAAATTAAAAAGGAACAACAGCAGGACAGCACACATTTATACTTTTAACTACTCATTTCTCCGCTCAAAGCCGCCACCTAAGTAGTGACGTAAATTAAATGTGAAAATGTTCAAGGAATTAAATCCGTTCAAATTAGCTCGTCATTTAAAGTGAAATTTTGAGCCAAAGAACCTAAGCTATCAAAGAGATTTTTATCAAGAATTTCTTTTACAATAACCGCCCAAAAAAATACATATGTTGCAATTTTTTTTCAAGCTAAGCTAAATCCCAAAAATTGGAAGTGTTTTGAAAAGAAGATCAAAAGAAAAAATACCGTGTGCTAAAAAAATACACTTGCGCGCTTATTATAAAAATAAACAAGTTCACTCAAGTAGTTTGAGACGCTTTGCTTCTTAGGCGTTCCTTTGAAAAAAGTGGAGTCACTTTTGAATTTATTTAATTTACCATCATTACTTTTTTTTAGAGAAAGTTGAGCCACGTGAGAGCTTAAAAACGCTAGCTTTGTATGCATACATATAAATGTGAATAATACAAAGGACCCTTTAAGATTGAGAAGAGTTGAGGAAAAAACACGCTCTTCCATACTTTTGAAGTTCGGAGAAAAAAATCAGTAGTAGTTAGCACTGGAGTGTTGGTTACTACAAATTGCTTTGCACACATGCTTAACTCTTTCAGTACCTACAATATCTTCTAGTTTGTACGTGTGTATGTACATGTGTGTGTTTGTTTGAAAAAAATACTACTTTCTATTAGTCCACTTAAGATCCTTAGGTCCCTTTATATACACAAGTAGGTAGACACAAGCTTGAGCTTGATTGCTGACTGTGAGAAATAAAAAAAATATATAAGAAGGAGCCACAGAGCCAGAGCTTGAGACGCCGACCTTATGCAGAGTGAGCAAAGTTACGCGTCTGTTTAATGTCAAAGGAAGTAACGAAAGCCGATTAAGGATTTGATGTGAATATCATCATCAAAGAAGAAACCTGAGAACATGTGTAGATTTCATTTGAAACTTTTCCTAACTTTCTCAAAGCCTAGAGATTATTGCTTGATTCAACATTAACATTAGTATTTAAGCTTTTCCCCCTCACTCTCTCTCTCTTCATAATATTCTCACATTACGATTTCGCCATGGTAACCAGGCCCATATTAAGCAACTAAAAAGGTTATTACTTCCGTCTCCTCTCTTCCCATTCTCTTCCCACCTACTTACTACTATATACGTCCCTTCATATAACCTTTAATTTTATCTCATTATATACATACACATAGAATATACGTATATAAATATAGTTTTTAATGATATTAATCCAAAGCCCAACGAAAGGATTGAATTTTTTCCTTTTCCTTTTAGACTTTCTCCACTTTCTCCAAAGATACTGGATTTTATGTGAATTTCTCCTGTCCTATCTCCGCCTCAATATGTTATTATGGCAGAACATTATGATCCTTTGTGTCAAATGTTTTATCATGGAGTTTAAAGCGTTGCCATGGGTCCCGTGGCTTGTTGTTAGTATATTTTTGCACCACCAGAATGGAAAAAGTGTAACTTGTGGTATGCTTATCTTTGAGAGAAAGTGAGAAAGATTGGAACAAAGTCTCATGGAAAGATAATGGAAAGGAAAAATGTATAAGAGAGAGAGAGATGAGAAGTGGTTAGAAACACAGCTCATCCTCACGTCACCCTTGGGTCACTTAATTTCTCGGTTGAAAAAGGCAAGATGGGAGAAAACACTTGGTATTATTTTGACAGCCTCCTCAGACCTTTTTACTATGGATATACTCTTACCCAAGCCCTCCAGCACACACAACCCACACTTGTACCACACCATCGCATAAAAATAACAAGAAAGTATGCACATTAAACTTTACCGCTACGTGGTTAAAATACATAAGGTCTCAAGTGCTCCAATACTAAAAGCAATGGTAGTAACTACAAGCAACATTCACCACGTACTTATGTACGTCTGTAACTATATATATACACGTTATATTGTATGTACACAACAGTGGGATCACATACATTGAAAAAACTGGGAGGAAAAGGAAAAGAAACCAGAGGGGAAATAAGGAATGGCATATACTAAAGTGTGTGGGAAGAAGAAAATAAAATTGTCAAGATATAAGCAACGTGTGGCTATTGCGGTTGTTGGTATAAAAAGGGTTTTTTCCCCTCCTTGAAAACTTGGATTTTCTAAGGTGTAATCATAGTCTCTCTCAAGTATTCAACTACTTTGCTTATAAGAATTAGAACTAAGTTTTTCAGTACTTGCTAGGCTTTTATCACCTTAGAAGATAATGGTGGGTAGGAGGAGGTGGAGGAGAAAGGGGAAAAATTCAAGGTACTATACATAAGTGAGGAGATAATCAAGTCGGTGGGAAATTAGGGAGTAGAAAGTGGCTGGAAAAATTGCATATTATCAAGTAAAGGGAGAAAATATGCTGCGGCACACATCACCATATAATCATCTCCTTTATTCCTGCCCATCCTGTTATGTTGATTATCTTCCATAGCTCCCTTGGCGTACTCTCTATTATCGTCTCACCTCCTTCCATGGATTGCCAACTATTGTTATGTTACCTCCCTCGCTTCCAACACATAAGTATACATATTTCCCTTGAGTAGCCTCCCTACTAACAACAAAAAACCAGACCAGTAATAAATTATTTTCATGTGCACTGGAACTTTTTTTATCCCTATAATTTTTATAGCATAAGTTTATACAATTAGTCCAATTTATTGACTCTTAATTTTTTCATCCAATACATTTTTCCCTTGGTGGAATCCCAATTGAAAAATAATTAAGGTTCGGTGCATCTAATAAATAGTAATTATTTCGTGAAAATTATTGGTTAAATTGGATGCTTTGTTAATTATGGGACGAATGGTTAACCTAGTTAAAGTACTGTGTCTCATACAAGAAAAAATATTCGGAATAATGTCCCAATAATCTGAATTAATTTTATGGGCTCCATACTACAAAAGGGAGAGATAATTTTCTATCCGATGGTTTTAAACTTTTCAATTTATGTGCTTTTCTGAAGGAAGAAAAAATAAAATGAGGAAGTTCGGCGTGAAAAAATTCAAGCCTTGAGGGTGGAAAGTAATAAAAAAGATTTTTTCCCTCTGTAGGAATACGCCCATTTCATCGAAAGCCTTTTATCATTAGCCACTATTTTGATTGGTGGGCGTTGATGGGATTATTATATCTAATGGAAAATGAAGGGGAATAATTGATTCTTGCATTGCATTGACTACAGTCCAAATATCCAAAAGGTGATTTGACTAATGCTTTTTCTCACTATCTCTCCATGTCTTTATACGCACTACTACTACATAACTCAGGCTTATGTGGCTCCTCCGGTGGTTTTTCTACATATATAACGATGACATTGAAATAAAATCAATACTCAATACAAATAAATCTTTTATGTACCTTAGTTTCAAGTGTTCATGCATTGTGCTGCATATCTGACCATATGGTAATGAAATAATAAATATTATGGAACAAAACAATTACTCAAAATTTCCATATGGGATTAATGCACATAGCCTATATAAAGCCTCGTTATAAAGAGCTGCCATAAAAACCTCTTTCACATCTGTTAAAGGCCTTCCCTTTTCAGGACAATTAATCAACCCTCAAGTACGCCCTATTTTCTTCATTAAATTAATTCTGTGAGGTCTTCCATTCTGAGCATCTGACACATCACATTGAACGTGTATATGCTTAAATACTCATTAAGAATTTTTTTCAACTTATCATAATAAACTTCAATAAAAACTCTTGTTTTTATTTTTTTAAGCAGGTTAGATAAACCTACATTTGAATTACATTGGATTTTGGTATGTACATACATATATATATGTACACTCATTGAAAATTCCATTTTAAATCAGTCAATATGTGCTCGGAAAAATAATATCGGGACACATATGTGTGCTGGAACTTTAAGGTCGAACCTACCAATGCTGGTAGGCTAAGTTGTAATGAGGAAATACCACACTCTCAAAAGGCATGGATAATAAATGAATAGAGGCCAAGCACTCCACAGCTCAGAATAAATATGTAGTTGCTGTGTGTATTTACGGCGCTATCCGTTTGCCATATGCCATAGTCATTAAAAGTGGTAGGAGTTGTAGAGCGAATCCAACATGGCATTCCAATTGCGACTTTTGTTTAATCCCACTTGCTAATTATTAATTCCTGCGTGTATCGTCCCTCTCCAATACATGTGAACTACCAAAGGATCGTGGAGCTTTCGATCTAAAAGCTAAATACGTATGTATAGACTGAGTAGAATGCTCACAATTACTTCCCTACATGCTTAGCCATATTGCAGAGGCATGGAGATACGTTTGTAGGAACGTAGCATTAAGAATACTTATGTACTTTCATATATTTAGCCCACGATATTTACGACACGGTCATTATTCCATGCTACACGCATTATGTGTACAAGCTCCATGCTTAGTTACACATTTCCTTACCTAAACCTTCCAATTCAAGCAAATAGCAAACAACAAAGGTGGAATTGGCAAAAGCCATTTCTGCACGTATCAATTAATTATTCGTGGTAAAACATTCCTCCCATCCTCTACTGTACATACTCATCATAGGCAAGTTGTCATTTACATGGAAATAGAGAAGCTAAAAGATCCAAGCGTTGCAATTCCACTTGGCTTTAATTCCCCCAATGTTCCAATAACCCTAAAACTGCAAGGACTTGCACTGTGATAAAAATCCCATGAAGGTGTGTCTAAGTTAATTAAGTATGACGTTAAAGGCCCAGGGAAAAGACGAGATTTTTCCCTTATATAGGCTTAAACTACATACTATGAGCTTGAAAATGACAATATATTTTTCATGAGGTTGAATTTGCTGCAAGAAAAAAAATCAATGCTGAATCTGAGAGAAGCATGTGAGAAGAGAAAGAGAGAGAGAGAAAACCAAGTTTTTCAGTCACGTTCCCTTCACTGGCATTTGCGTGAGTGTAGCCACTTCTTATATAATACTATAACCTTATAGTGGCGTATAGGATTGGTGGTAGTAGCTGTAGTAGCTAAAGAGGAAGATGGAGAAAGAAAAACCGGCCAGTTCCTCAAATAAGCCTACACCTGGTCGATCGATTGTCACACCAAAGTAATCCTTCTCGCAACTTACTCAACTTCAAGGCTACTACACTCACACAGCTTTAGCAAGAAGAACGACTCTTGCCCTTTCTTCAAGGTTTTTCCTAAGTGAGATCCACACTTTTAGTTCGGACACGGATATATGTGCCAATATATTGGTTATTGTAAAATATCTTTATTTGTCTTGACACTGGCTGCGCCAGTTATTATCCCATGGAAGCTTTTATTTTCCTTTCAATTAATTTCCAAATACATTCTGCCAATTTCACCACACAACAAAATTTCCTCCTACCAATAACAAAATTCTCATCGGTTTACTAAAACTTTTAAGATTCTAACAATAAGTTAAAATGCTATTAAGTTGCGTTTAGAGTCTGCCGTTGTTGCAGTTTCCCTAAATGCTTCGTTCAGTTTCATTGAATTCCGTGTTTATAGTCCGACCGAAAAAAAGATAAGATAAAACATACAAAAAAATTATTCGTGAATGAAAAGTTTCATGAAGTGATTCTCTACTAAAGCTTTTCGTGAACTTTAAACATACCTTTTAGTCAGAGAATTTATATACGTTGGCAGCTCGTTATAACGGCAGTTCTACTATAGCAGAGTAGTTGTACAGTGAGATATCTTTATAACGGCATCTCCGAACACAACCATTTTTTGAAAACAATGACTATTTATAAAAACATCTTTATACATGGATTCATATAGGAAATAAGCATATACAGTGACACCACTTTAAAGCGGCATTCTTTTTACAGCGGAAAAATTGCATCTGCTCACCATATAAATCCATCCATGTAAAAATCCAATGATGGCCATTACTTATTGTAGCCAAAAAATCCCTATTCCTAGCAATGGAGGGGTCACTTTATATAGTATGTGGAAGCAGGGGGAGATGAAAATGTAAAGTAGGATTTAGACTTGGTTATAATCCCACAAAGGAACTTTGGATAATATCATTACATACAAATCTGGATTTGTAATGGGAATGAATGGGAGGATTGAACGTGAAAAACGTTTCTTAAAAAAACAGAAAATGTGTTAGTCTAACGGATACGGGGACGATAGTATTGGAGGAAATGCCCCACTATTACAAATACTTGTGAGAAACTTGCTCTTTATGGTTCCTTATTTGAGAGCATTCATCCATTGGAAAGGCTGATAGAAATTCTATTGAAAGGAATTTGTTTGTTCCTAAGAATTGCATTTGGCTTCCCTTACCATGAGCAATGCACTCCAGCCTTTTCTATAGTAAATGCTGTTCAAAAAAAGAGGAAAAACCAAGAGTTTTTAAAAATCCGGTAGACATGAGAACTATGTAATGGCTCCGTATGTACAAGCTTATCATGAGCATTGTATTCATTTAGATTGATGAAGAGCTTGTATATACTGGCTATTGTTAAAGAAGGGATTGAAGGCGGTGAAAAAACATATGACTTGGAAGTAGTAGTAGTAGTACATAGTCGTAGTAGTAGGGGTGATAAAATAAGAGCAGATTTAACTTGTGTGCATATAGAAGTTGCTTCTTTAGGGTAATCTCAACTCAACCCCTCCGCTTAAATTTGATTTACGTTCCAATCAAAATGGAATTTTACGATGGATTCAATCTCTCATAAAAAGGTTACCCCCGCGCAAGTTTAACCCGTCGATTTGATCAAGATGCTTACATGGAAGTCACGGAAGTCACATTTCCACCAACTTTTCTTATTCTTCTCTCTCCTTTTCATCCTTCCTTCTATCCTCCCATATAGACGCATACACTTAAAGGGAAAATCCTTAACTGAGAATCTTGTAACCACTTTTTTCTCATCTTTTTATCCATTTTTACACAAAGTCTGCATGAGAGAGGAAAATGCGTAAATCCTCACGTAGCCGGTGACTTGAAGAAATGCGTCATCCCTGAATTTTATGCTCAAAGTCATCAAAATAGTAGTCCCTGGGAGTTCCTTCAGATTATAATCTACACCTTTAAGTTATATGAATTTGCATAGCAGTTCTATATAATCACACTCTACCTATATACATAGTCACATTTAAAAATCAAATATCTATACTGTAGGGAGATACAGGGAGAAATTATACGTAGAGTTGAAGGGGAAGAGAGAGACCTAAGGAAATGAAAACATTTGAGGATCCTCCTTGATCATAAATTCAAGGTTTTAATCAATTTAAAGCCTAGGATTCAAGTCCATTAGTTTCTCAATTGGATTTTTTTCTCTCCACTTATCCATCATTTATCATTATTAAAAAGGTAGGAGTATAGTTTTTACATGTAAATATCTTATGCATTATTTTGGCTTAATAAGCCAAGGAGGGGAGTTATTTCATGTAATTTTCTATAGCCAGTGGCATTCCATAGCCCAAGGGCCGTCACATATGAAAATTACAAAAGGAGATACGAGCCCTATACCATCATAATAGTTCCAATATATAATAATGGATATGAAGTCCAAACTATACTCTGGGGTTCAAATCCACCATGTTAATAACAAGGACAATGTATGGTACTTGTTGATAACTCAATTCTCCATTTGCTCCTCCTATTTCTCTCTTTCTCTATTTGAAAATATCCTCGAGGGGGGAGAATGTGAAGCTTTATCATAGCAATACGGTCCATATATACACATAGAGATTGAAGTAAATTACTACGGGTAATATTTGCACTATAAAATTCTACGAACAAATAACTATGAATGAATTATTCTTGAATATTCATATGTATCCACATCATATTGTCTATGATGATGCTCTGGGAGCAGAGTAGGGAATAAAGACAGACCTCTCGAGAGTATTTATGACTACCCTTGAGTCTGTCAGAGGAGGACTGATTATTCTATTACGAAAGCTCAAAAAGTAATTTTGGTGAGATAATATAATATTATAGGGAGTAGCTAGACATCTGATGAAGTTGGAGCTACATACGTATAGAATAAAGAGAAAGGTAGGGGGAAGCAACGGAGCAGAGAAGAGTTTGTGAGACAGAAGGAGAGGGTTGGCTTTCAAATGGAAAAGAAGTTGATTCTAAATTGAAGAGTTAAAGAGAGCCAGGCAGGGACGATTACTTATATGAAACAAGTGATAAAGGGGGAGAGAGTGTGGGAGAGCCGTGTAAAGAGAAAAGACCTACCGGAACTGGAATAAAACAGAAAAGAAGTGATTTTTCTGAGAAGAGAAAGCATTTCAGGTTTTGACAGCCGGAACATTAGCGAGACGTGAGAAGGTAATGTTGAGTGAGGGAGTGTGAAAACGTAATGTATTCTCGTAGTACACGTCCCTACATATATCTACACGTTCACGAGCCCAACACTCCGTCTGTAGACATATTATTATGTAAGGATCGTAGAAAAACTTGAGTCTATCCAAATCATTCCACCCTTGAAACCTATAGCTTTTTCCCTCTCCAAAAAGTATATGCATCTAAATTGAATAGGATTTTTATACATACTAATCCATTCTCTTATAGTAATCTTATGTATACTTATACAGATATAAGAATGTGGAGAAAAGAACTCCATTTAATTTCCCTGTGAGTTCCAATGTTTACAAACGAGACCGCTTTTTCTCATTTTTCTCTCTTTCCCTGTCGCTCTTCAACTGTCTTTCTTTCTTTTTCTCTCTCACTCACACACTCTTTTTCTCCTACCATAACAATCTCGATAATAACATGGAAATATGCATTTCTCTCGTACCAATTACTTTGGAATTGAAGAGCATATCAATAGAATTACATAGTAGTGGGAGCAATAACTTGTAGTTTTTTTACCTTCTGACAAGAGAAAGTACGGATATTAAATGGATAGAGTTTAGTGAGAGAGAAAGAGAAAGCGAGAAAAAGGGGAAAATTGTGTAAATATAATAACCTTGGAGTTCCTCTTAAGAATATTTCCTCTTCATAGTATCTATTAAATATGGCCTGAGAATTGCTAGCTTATCAATTTGACGGTAGGGAGAATGAATGTTTCTTACAGAGTTTGGTAACGTAATAATGGGCTGGCTGGAGGGGTGGGGGAAGAAATGTTAGATGTGTTTAGTTAGATACGGACGAGAGAGAGAGAGAAAGAGAGTAATGGGATAGAAAGCTTGATGAGAAGGATGTGGATCAAGTCAGACCTTGCTCATTATTTGCTGACAGATAGAATAAGTCTCCTCGTTTAATTGAAATAGGCTGTTAACATTAAGGGAAGAATGCATCTAATGGTTCGTACTTAATTTAACAAATTATTCCTTTAATCAAGCACTTTTCAGACTTTTCTCTTCTTTCGCTTATGTATCTACGTCCCGAATCTGGGTACATATGTGTTAACTTTACTTAATAGCATGTGCATACTAAAGAGTGCAACATCATGTACAAGCTCCAAAATTACATACTCTTTGTTGTGGGTAAGCATACGCATACAATCATATGTACATTTGACATTGCTACAGTTGCACTGAAAACAACAATTATTACATTTGAAAAATTGCTATTTTACTACGCCTGGAATGAGATGCTTAATTCTACCGTCTCCTTTTCTCATTAGTGCATCCAAAAAATGAGAAAAATATCTTTTTCCATTAACTATTAAAGAAAGGAGGGCAATTATCCATGTTACATTTTTCGATGTTAAGTTTTACGGTGCAAAATATTTTATAAATTTGACGATGGTTTGAAAGTTTTAAATTTCAAAGTAAAAAAACAATTAACGATAAATTCGCAGATACAACTTGGAAAAGGCACTTGTAAAATCCAAGCTTAGGAAAAAAGGGTAGAGAAAAGCTTCTAATGGCAAATCACATCACTCTTGCCAAGGTGCCAGATCATGATAAGGATAGAAGAAATTAAATCAGATATGTAGGATATATTAGGCGGGTAGAGGTTAAATAGAGAAAGAGAGAATGAAAAAAATTGATTTCTTTCCAAGTTTTCTTTGTAACCATTTTCTAGCTATAACTTCCTAAGTTATTATGGATGTATGGTTATGTCTATATGGGAAAGATTAAATAAGGGCATTTATACTTGTTTGTGAATGTGCAAAAGCGTGGCGGATGCTGAAAGAGAGAAGGCAAGTAAGAGAGAGAGAAAGTGAATTAATCATTTTTCTTCTTATAAATTCACTCTTGCTGTGGTAATTTAGTGCAATCTCACCCCCTTCAAGGATATTTGTTACTGTATAACTCACTTATGTGTTGTTAAATGAAGAGGAAAGTAAAATACACACATTAAATTCAGAAGCTCATCAAGTAATTTATAATACGCTCCTTATACCATTGAAGTGTTTCTTTACTATGTAGACACTGGAAGTGGCAGGAAAATTTCGATCTCATCATAAATCATGGCTTTTCCTCACATAACTTTTCTAATCATTTTATTCCCTTCCCTTCTCTCTCTCTTCTCATACATCCCTTCCCATGACTTTCTCTCGTGCCGTAGTTCTTTTCTTATTCCTAAACCTTGGGCCTCAATGTGGAGACATGTAGCTTCCATCCTAGAATGAACTAATGTAGGAGTGATTTCTATTTAAACTTGAAATTCCTTCAACCAACTCCAGACATTTTACTCTTTAGCGACTGCTTTCACCGGAGAAAGTGTGGAGAAAATATATTTTAACAGGAGAAATTCACCATTAAAATGAGAACGCTTTTTTGTGAGCCACTTTTTTATAGGCCAAATTGCGGTATTAAATATTTTATGAAATTTTGTTCATTTTTGAAAAACGTGATAAAAAATTGTCAAAAATGGAAACCTTGCTTTCACTGACCCTGCTTTCTAAAAAATTAAAAATATCAAATTCGCCAAAATTCTATTCACAATTTTAGTACGATGGAAAAAGATGAAATAATTGGATTACGCACATTTTATCCTCGTGTTCATTCTACTGAATATTTTTTACTTAAATAAATATTTAAAACAGCGAGGATTGGAAACCATAGAGAAAAAACACGCATACAGAGAGAAGAGAGAGAGAAAAAAAGTAATTTGAAGGAAAGGATTGAACTGGAACACAGTGTTTTGAGAAGTGGGACTTGTGAAGTAGTACAAGTCCCAATAGAACCCGCCTTGTATACATCTAACCACTGTACTTAGTTATCTAAGAAAGCACTCCCTCTCAGGAAATACCTGAGAGGAATAGGAAACGAGATGAGATGGTTGACAAGGGACTTTCTCCCGGACTAACAGAATGCTTTTCTGGCTTTGGAATAATTTGGAATTCTCAAGAGACTCTTCGGTTCATTTTTTTTAAAGAAAGGGTCAATCCGACAATAAAATGGAAAGCCAAGTAAATCGAGACACCGAATTTAAGTTGAGTTGTTCGCACGCAATATTCCCTATGCCCTTACAATTCCTATACATGCTACTTTAACATATGCATACATGGCCTGATAAAGTGCGGGCTCCATATACACAGGGAGGCCAGGCCATAGGGTCTAAACATTACATTCCATTCACGATCTGCAGGGGAAAAAGGAAAAGATCCGTTTCCCCTACACCGTCACACAGGTTTATATTTCTTCTCTACAACTTGTCTCGTCAAGTTTAATTTTCGTATGTATGTATAACATATCCCTGGAAGTGCAGATAAGGCGGGGTATGTACGTAAATAAGGAGATAGGCTGAGTTGGCCAGTCATGCAATTTTTCCGCTTTCTCCTTCGCTAGTTCTTCTGTACCTTTTTTTATTTTTCTCGTACATTTCCACACACTGTGTGTACAAAAACAAAATATTTTCTTTTTTTTGCTGAGAGACTGAAATAAATACTAGGTTTCACAAATAACTTGGTTACTATTTTACGGCTATTTTTGTAATGCACATAACTTTTTCCTATGTTGACTTCCAAAGCAAAGTCGTAGGTGCTCAGAAGTGTATGAGTTTGATGATTGTAAAAATTCAAAATGCTACAAGCACCAGGAGAGTATACCTTTTTCACTAGGATGAATTCTCCACTATAAATTTCTCTTTCGCCAGTAAATTTCTAGCTCTATCCTTCCCGATGACTTGATATATTTTGCCGTCGTCATCATCATCGGCAATCGTCAACATAGTCCAGGGATGTGTTCCAAGTACAAGAGTGAGAAAGTATTCGGGGAGAAAGTAAAATACCAGAAAGGAACTATAGAGTGGAGAGAAAAATACTTGGAGAAGGAGCAGAATAACAAGTACAAGATTAGTGATTGTACTCGATTGTGTCACAAAAAAGGTGGATGTTACGATTGCGTGTGGAAAATCTTGCTCCCGTGGAAATTTTTTCCTTGGATATAGTTACTTACTTTAGCAATAGATGTGTATAATATGTATGTATACAGTGAGAGAGGAGAAAGTTAGAGAGAGAGAGAAAAGAGTATTATTTTTCTTTTCTCTCAATCAAGTTATTTCTTTTGACTCTTGATTCTTTCGTGCTATTTCTTTCATTCACACCATATTAGTTCCTTTCATGAGAGTATAATAATTTTATTTTAGCCTAGAATTTTTTTTGCCACTCCAGCATTCCCTTTTTAGAATATTGTTCACTTACGTGAATATTGAGGTATTTAGTTGTACAATGGATTTCCAATCCTACAATGGATTTCCAATCCTACAGTGGATGTTCAATCCTTCCTACAAGGGATTTCCAATTCTACAGTGGATGTTCAATCCTTCCTACAAGGGATTTCCAATTCTACAGTGGATTTCCAATCCTTCCTACCATGGAGTTCCAATCCTACAGTGGAGTTCCAATCCTTCCTACAATGGAGTTCCAATCCTACAGTGGATTTCCAATCCTTCCTACAATGGTTTTCCCGGATTCGTTTATTTATATCATGAGTGTATTGGGTCCAGTGACCTGTTATCTCTTGTCCTTATCTTAATCTATGTAAAGGAGCTGCCTCCTCGAGTTGCGTCTCTGCTTCTTTGTTCATCATGACCTAGATTGTAACCTAAAATTAGAGTACCGCTCAAAATGAGCTTTCTTGTATATTTTATTTTAACGAACTAATCAGTGGCTTTTAAGAACCCAACCACCTTCTCTGACTCCTAACTAAAATTATATTTATTGTTGTTATTTTATTATTTTCAAGTTGACTAAAGTTAATATTTTCGGGTCCCACTAAAATCTCAACTCAGACTGCTCATTTATTTTCCCATCAACCCAGCAATTCATATATCCCAAGTCCAATTCACGAACATTATTTCGCACTTCCATCCACAGTCCGTTTGTCATCTACGGCTATTACAAATATCATAATTTATTAATGTTCCAAATGGGCTCATTTGACACGATTGTTTTACACATAGTGAAAGAGAAACCAATTGTGTGATTTTCATTTTGTCCTTTTAATTTGTTTCGACATAAAAAAACCAATTATATTTCTTTAAAAGCATGTATGTAGTTACAAAGGAATTTTTAGCGCAGTTTAAATTACTATATTTTATAGGATTTTGCTCTGGGTGTCCATTTCAGTATACATGTTTTGTAATTCACGAAGAAAATTATTGAAATGTATTTCTTACAAGCAAATATATGTTGGTGTCACTCTTGAACATGTTGTTTTAATATTTTTAATGGGTTTCTAACTCGCTATAGAAAACGTTTTGTTATATCATTCAACTGTGGATTCATGCCTTGGTATTAAAAATAATTTGAACGGCTTTTTAATAAGATATTTTATAAGGAGTGACCAACTATGGACATCAGAAATATATATTTTTAAACCTTATACAACCTGCAAAATTGAATGTAGCAAAAAATCAGTACATTGACTATAAATGCTATTCCAAATATTATGTAGGAGTTGCGAATATTCTGTTGATTACCAATGTGCGAGTTTAAAATTAATGATAATCGAAAATATAATTGAAAGAACAACCATTACAAATATTCCAATCATGATGAAGGGAGTGACACTAACAAATTTTCTCTTGTGAGTAGCAACGTATTTCTCAAAGGTTGGGGGCAAAATATTTCAACATTTGAAATATTGCGTATGAATGATAAAATATTTGCATACGATGGAAAGCCAGAGTTTTACCTACTTATAGGTATGGAGAAATAGAAAATGCGTAGAAGCTAAAATTGTGTAACAGATTTTGATTCACATGATTAACTATAGCTGGAAATGATAATAAATGTAAACGTGGTTAGAACCGAAGTGGGGAATCAAAATGTGGGAAATATTCATATTGTGAAGTTATTTCTAACGAGTGAATTCATACCTAGAAACCACACAAGTAAGAGATACAAAGTACACAATTTATCTGTTATCCCTAGGGAAATTTGTGGCTTTTGTTCATCGCTGCTCCTTTCTCCCTACCTCCTTCTCTCTCTCTCTCTAGTATATAGAACCTCCACTCTTCCCCTTTTTTACATTTCATTCCCCATTTTTCAATCTCGCTTTCCATTATTCAAATCTTCTCTCCTCATGTAGTGAAATAAATGACTTTTCAATCATAACTCCGCTTATGACTTGGGAAAACATGCTAACTTGAAAGAAAAACCCGAATCTTTGCTCAAATATACTTTCTCCCTTCTCTTTGTATCTACCCTAGTCTTTACTAGCCTTCCTATTTGCATAATTGAATTAAACGTTCATAATTTTCACTTATATTTCACCGCCAGCCCCTCCAGTTACATCGCCCTTTTTTCACATCGCATGACATTTTTTACCTCAATTTTTTCCAAAAAAATAATTTCCCTATTTTTACAAGTTTTTATCAAAATCATTTTATTAATGATTCTCACATGCTAAAATACACGATTAGACACTCATCATTAGTGTAAGTTGAAACAAAAATGCCAATGCTACTACTGACACGAATTTTCACACATTCCCTGTGCCTTTTGAATTCACAATACTATGTTCTACTCAAAGGTTGCCATTCATTTAGAACTATGCATACATTTTTAGTAGCAATTTGTGAATAAAATTTTGGAATCCCAATCATTCGTGACAACTTTTGTGCCTTGAGCATTGGATAAAGTGAAAGAACATGTGTACAACGTATATAGAAGAATCCCTGCCCATGAAGAGGCCTCTTAAGAGGAGATTAAGAGGATTGTGCTCAATACCAGGAAATAGGAACTCTAGGATAATGAGAGGATGAGGAAGGAAAGGTGGGTACAAACGTGTGGGAGTCTAGGAAACTTTTGTAGGAAATAGGCTCGTTACAGGAAGCTCATAAATGATTTCCGTCTATTCATTAGGTCCCCGTGATTCAAGTGAGACTGATGGCTCTAGCATTGTATTATCGTAACTTTCCAGAGCAATCATCCCCTTTCATGTACATATGACACTTGAAAACAACACATTGCCCACATTCCCATACATAGCGGATAAGCTTTGTAGGAAATGACTGGGAACGAAGGATGACAATATATGAAAGTGGGAGTGAACGGATTTAATAGTAGTAACGCTTAAGCAACTTACACATCCCCAAGCAATTATATATAGTATTTCCAGCTCTCTACAAAAGGGAATTTATTGAAGCATATTATGCATATTTTGTATTATGAATTCATAGGAATTTATAATTTAAAGCTCTTTAAACCTTCAAGAGGATATACACATATATTTGTCATGGAAGATTCCTTTGAAAGATATACAAGTTAAGCTTATGACGTGGTTCCAGCCATTAAATCCGTGGTTGATTCAAACCCATGGGTGGGCCTACGTGGAGAGACCTCGGTTAATGCTTGGACCCAAGTCACAACATTGTTTAGTCATGACCACGTGCTTACCATGAATTAATCGCCTTACACAGCTCATGAATTATGTCGGCAGTGCGGGAGCAATTGTTACAAATTGCACCCTATACTATTCCCCACAAATAAATACAATGCTAAGCTATAGGACTAATACATTTTCACCTACCACTTCAATTCCAGGCTCTACGCCCATAAAAGGTTCCCTTGCAATTGAAATATCATATTGATATAATTGAGTTTAACTCCACTCTCAGTCTCTATGTTCCCATACAAGTTAAACGCAAGTCCTTGACATCAGAATAGCTTGGAAATTAAAAGACAGATGGTTGGCTTTAATAGAACAAGTGAAAATAACAACAATTCTTTGTACTCCTACGCTTTTAATATCTGCTAAACTGACATTTAAGCTAAATATCGTTTTCATGTGTAAGAGAAAGTATGCTTTCTCTGCGCATTATTTTCTCATTTTAGAATGTCAGAAAACTAATAAATTAAACCATTTAATCCGCCACGTAAAATTTTCTTCTCCCCTTACTACCCACCCACAAAAGTCATTTCTATAGGTAATGCATCGCAAAAGGAGACTACGAAAAAAGAAAAATCTTTAAATTGAATAAAATGGCTGCCATAGAATATTCAAATATTTAGCTTTTAGAGTACTCCTTTCACGCAGTTTCATATCTATAGAGATACATTGGAGAAGGTAGAGATCGTCGGCTAAAGTGCAAAAGGGGCTATATGCAAAAATCCTTAATACGAGATAGTTCCAACTCTGTGCGCTTACAA
>JAQFXU010003313.1:0-16720 GCA_034693705.1 Spatulosminthurus flaviceps | reverse complement strand
GTGGTTGTTATTTCAGTTTGCTTTTAAGCAATTCGTGCATTAGACCACTTTGCTTCTCCAGCGACGATATGTATGTTAACTTTCAGAATTGTCATTACATGAATTTTTTCTTTCTTCAGGCATCGAAGGATCAAAGTTATAGGGTGACGAGTATGTTTATAAAAAGGAGGACTAGGACAAATAATTTACATTATTTGGAACATACTTAATTTCGTGACATTTATGTCCCAGCTCACAGTCATCACCTTCGATCCATGGAGAAAGAAACAAATCACGTAATGACAAAGCTAAACATGTAATCTTTAAGAACCTTTGAACTTCATTTCTCTGAGTGGAGTGCGGCCAAAGTTGTGGAAGACCAAAATTCCTTAATTTTCTATTGCAAATCAATGGTGTTTGCAATGAATTTCGACGCCATTTAATGAAAAATGTTATTATAATCTTCTGCACCCCAAAAAATGAATATACTTTGTTGATTTTTACCTTTTCCCCCTGTGACAGTAATTTTTTAGGAAGCCCACTTCGGCAAATTTTGTCACTCTGTTTAACTAAACTTAAAGGGTTACTTTTCCTCAAATAGGAATGCCAAAAACCTTTTTTTCTGGCGGAGGGTAAAATCGGTTTTGGTTATGTACTACTCGACAAGACAGACAATTTGGTGGTGGTAGCGGGACGGTCGGTCACTTGCATAGTACGGAAGTTATGGGGGTTTTTCGTGGTTTTTAAGTGTATTCGTATAAAACAAAATTACTCAAAAGCTGGTTGACCGATTTTGACGAAACTTTCAACATTCTGTAGCATTTTTAATTCTCCAGGTCAGGTTTTGAGCAAATTTTGAAATTCCTAAAATTAGCTTCAAAATTTTGATCTTTTCTTGTAAATGAAGATTTTGTCATCAAAGAAAAAATCGATATTTTGAAGAAAAAATTACTCAATTCTGAAAGCTAAAATGTTACACTTTCAGAATCTTTCACCATTTTGGATGAACGTTGAGTTATAGCAGATCAAAATTCCCAAATATTTTAAGGATGTTTGCAAGGGATTTCGAGGTCTCATAATGAAAATGGTAAAAATTTCGGTACCCTTAAAAAAATGCCAATAATTTTTTGGACAAAATACAATTTTTACCTTGGACCCCCGTTCCAGCAATTTTTGGGGCGGCAAGCCTCTATAAACGTTGTCTCTCCATTTAAATAATGTTGAAAAGATTGACAAACGGGGCTATTGCAGCTACCATGGTAACAATAGGGAAATAATTTCTTTTGGCCAAGGTACGGTTTATTATGGTGCTTCTCATGATTGAGTTTAAAAAATGTAATTCGCGACTTCATTTTTTACCAAACGCGGGATGTCCGCGAAACGGGTTCAAGAATTAACTGTGCAACCGCAGGATGTCCGCGAAATGGGTTCAAGAACTAGCTGTGCACCCTAAAATGAAGGGCCTAATGGTACCTACACAAAAGATTGGGGCGTAGTGCTCCATTCTAAGGGAGCGCACCAAATGGGTGCCTATTGAATGAATTGACTTTTCATGCTTCATGTAACAGGTAAGTGTGCTATTGAGTTATGTTTTTACCTTCAACATTTGGAATACTAATCTAGTGTGTGACTGCATGCATAAGTATATATTTTTGTTTCAATTATGTAATTTATGTTTTAACCGGCAGATCTGCAATGCTCAGCGATCTATAAGCAACTTATTGGTTCGTCAAAGGGTCTCGTTCAGTGAGGTCCTCAGCATTCCTCGTGGATAATCTTACAGGCGAGGTTTTTACGTTTTTAAACTTGAGACATCATTGCATAGTTTTACATGGTTTTCTTTTCTAAAGTAAATTTAAGTTACTTAATCAGGAACAAAAACGGAATTCACTTCTCTTTACTTGGCATTGGAAATTTACAGCGAATAATATTTTCTCACTTAATGCGACATTAATCTTTACGGTAAACTTTAATTCATTTATACTCTTTCCTACAATTCGATAGCACGCAAGATTATATAATGTATTAACACCATATCTTTGTTCTTTCAGATTATTGGTGGCTTGTCAAACAATCTCACTTTCATGTTCCAGTTACGCATGTCGGACATGACATTCTCGGTCAACTGTTTCTTCAAAATAGCTTATTGTTAGAAGCGCATCTGGGAATTCACAAGTCGTTATTAGCTCTAAAGAAACAGCTAAAAAATATTTGTCCTGTCAGGTTAGAGAAAGAGGCTCCGACGTCATTGTAAACCCGTACTATTTACCATGTAATGTATGAGAAATAGTAAGTGTAATACATTGGAGCGTCTACATTATTTGTGCACCTAATTTTTAGTAGGAAGTATTGAAAGCACTTAGCTCTATTGCGGAAGTCTTAAATATATTTAAACACGTGAAGGAAATCTCTAATTTTAGGCAGGTTGGCTGCCGGAAAAACATTTAAGTGTGGCCCAAATTACTGCTACCATAACTTCAGTTCCTTTTAAAATTTGACATTTAACACGGGGCATTCATGTCTCCAGGACGATCTCTGAAACGAGAAGATTTTTATCCGAAAATGAAGTTATTTGGCACTGTAGAATTTCTGTGCAAATTTAACTGGATATGCTGGGTTATCGGCATGTATCCAGCTCCAAATTCTGCATATAGAGGCTTCAAATTCAACAAAATCGGAACAAAGATTTCATCGCCATTCTGTATATATTCATTTCATTTGCTATCTCTGCTACCTATTTTTACTTCCTGTCGGAGAATTTCAATCTATTCGATCTTAACAAACCTTTGTCAACAAAAATTTTTACTTTTAGTATAGTTCTGGCTACTTATTTTTCAGATGTAATCAAACGTATTGTTTCAGTCATTCAATGTAAAAAATCTGTCCAATGCGTTCAGTTACTCATGTATATTGAAAAATATAGTGACGGCAATGTAGTTGTGCTTGACGGTAGGGTTCGTACTATACACAATCTGAATATTCTGAGTGTGGTTATTTTCATAATCATGAGTGTCACGAGAATTGCCAAGGTGTTTAGATTTATGTCGGATAAAGTTGAATGTTCAACTTTTTATGAGCTTTTGAAGAGCTCAGTTATATTTTTTTGGCGCTTCTGGGTTGAATTGTTTCCCATTATGTCCACCTTTTATTTCTTCTTCTTTCCTATGGTTCTGGCAATACATCTTCTGCACAAGTTTCGTCAAGGTTTCGAATTTTACAGATTTTTCGTTCAAACTATTTCCAAGCAATCTCTTGACAATGTGACAGCTAAGAAGAACTTGACCAGTACAATTAAGAACTCCATTCTCTTGAGATCCGTGTTTGAAAAATATTCGGACTGTTGTGGGTTGATTTGGGCAGTTACAATTTTATTAGCAGTCACCCATGTCGGAAACCGTTGGTATTTGCTACTATCAAATTTAAATTTCATGTTTAAAAACCAGGTTATTTTGGTGGTAACTCTAGTAGAAGACGCAGTTCATTGCTTTTTCTTCACCTTGACTTTATATACTTTCGCGTATGTTGGACAAAGTTTTGAAAACATGGTGAGATTTTTGTAGACAAAAAAATTGAAAAAATTGACACCTTCTCAATATTTCGCTGAATGTTTTTTCCATTCTAGTTAAAGGAAACCAAGCAAGAGCTACAGAGAGTTATGCTGAAGCTTAAGTCCGATGGAGAATCTGTGTCATCAACTATTTTAAAGGTATTCAAGTAATTTTTGGTGAGAATTTGAATATTCCTTTGTATGTTTTTTGGATGCTTTCAGGTTGAACGAATAAACGAGTTTATATTTGATTGGAAGTGGAAATTGTATGCATGCAACTTTTTCCACATTAATTTTTCTCTGCTTGTGAATGTAAGTTCTTCACAAGTTTATTCTGTGATTTTAATTTCCTTTATTATTGATGCCTAAATATAGTTTGTATGATTTTTAAGGTTACCCGGTCCATCCTGGCGTATTTGATCTTCATCTTTCAGTTACAACGGGCTAATCATTAGAAGTATAGTAGAAAATAATGCTCACATGAAGAAATCTTCTATAATTGATAGGTACTGCCTAAAGATATGTATTGGTTAAAAAATAAATCTTATTGCATTTCATTTCAAGCCGAATAACAATTGTATTATTGTATGTACATATATGAAGAAGCGTGCTGAATTTTTTCGTACTTTCACACCAAGTACAACAATGTGCGACTCTCGTTTCAACAGGTTTAACTGAAACTTTGATGAACACCCACTTCGTGGCCGTTTTGTATGAATTGGGGTCTGTACGTCGTAGTTGTGCATGGTTTAAAAACTTTCTCCCTTGTGCCACAATAATTTTGGAAATTATGTTATGCAAATTAAATTAATAATAAATTGTAAATTTTCGGCAGATTATTTATTCGTAGAATAATGCAAAGCTACACAGTTTTTATATTTCTCCAAGCATAAAAAACTACAATAATTCATTAATCCTGACAGGAAAATATTTTGAAAATTTTATACTTGATATAAAAAAGATAGACGTGAGTAATGATAGACTTTAGAATATTGACTTTTGCTTAATCACGTAAGTTATTTGGGTGGGGATGTTTGTGAAACTTTTTGCGAGTTTATTATTTGGACACTCCGGGCAAATAACGTTGCATCTCATAAAAAAGGTATGTTAACTTTGAAAAGGAGAAACCTTTCTTTGCTAGCTAACTTCAAGAAAAAATACGGTGCGAATGATTTTGTTATCTTGTAGCACATCCTCCCAAATTGATGCCTGAAAAACATTACAGCTGTTTATATGTAATATCATAGGCATTGTATTTTGTGCAAATTATAATTGTAATTTTTAAAAACTTTATATCACAAAATCCTTCGAAATGAAAATCTTCCGGAATTTTCTAAAACGAGTTTACATCACTTGTCAGTTTCTTGGTTGCTTCCCCGTGTCTAATTCAGGATTGAATCCAATGAGCAATCGTTTCTGCTTTCATTGGGCAAGTTTCCCAACCATCGCATCATCTCTGTTGGTAGTGTTTTCTGTCGTCACGAATGTTCTTCTTGCTGTTGGCTTTTTTCGCCTACGTCAGACATTTATGCTGTCCTGGAAATTTGTCAATATTGGCATGATTACCATACCCGCTATGAGCGATACTCTGTGCAGAATCATCAGCATTTGTCAATGCTCAAAAACAACGTTACTAATCAAAACCATTGAGAAGATGCTGATTGGGAAGCACATCACAGCCCCCGACCTTCTCAAATACAGACGCATCCTGACCTTGAGTCACCTGAATTTGGCCGTACGGGTAGTATCTGCAATCATCATATTCATAAGCAATGTCTTCATTGCTAATGAGTCAGAGTCATCGCTGAGGGAGTTTTTTGGGAGCAAATGGGTTTACTTTACTGTACTAAGCTTTGATAATTTTAGTACCGAAGCAACCCAATACTACCGTGACACCTTGGTGGTAGCCATTGGGTTAAATCTGATAATTATCTTCAAACTTCAAGCTGACGACTTGCGGGCGAAAATTCAGCTTATGTTTTCCGAATGTGTTGTTGACAATGAGAAAATCTCTAATCCGTTGATGACCAGCAGAGATATCGTTCGCTTGAGACTCCACATTTTGAAACCAATTTTTCAAGCTTTTATTACACTTAGAAAGGCATTTCAAATGTACTCGGAGGTTTTCGGAAGCCTCCTTTGTATATTATTTACCTCCAGTGCCATTTCAATTGTCAATTGTTTTTATTCTACTATTAAGTCCCTGATTGATGATAATACTTCCTATACAGTAACTTCCGTTTCTATGGCTCAGCTAGCTTATTGCACATGTAATCTGATCATCACCGCGTACTTTGGAGAGTGGCTTGCTAGCTTGGTAATAATACATTTTCTTAACCCTTATACATTAACAAGTTGAAATATAAGTAAATACCTGCAAGGCTGCAACAAAGAAATTTTTACTAAAAATGTTAAAAGAAATTCTTTTGGTTTGCAGATTTCTAAAATTAAAGATGATCTAGAGTCGACAATTGTAACTGTAAAAATGAAAATGGACGAAGGTGGAGGAATTCCTGGGTGGGATTCCAAAAAATTGAATGAAGCTTATCTTATGGTAAAGTTTTTTTATTTTGCTTAAAAGTGTACTCCATATTTTCAGATATTCCATTACAGTTTTATTAGGTTTAAGTTATTTGATAATAATTGAATCACAACATCTTTTCTATGAAATCTCAGCTGGAGCAAACAACAAGTTTAGTTTTTAATTGGGACTGGAAGTTAACTGCGGCTGACTTTTACCAAGTCGATGTTCAGCTTCTAACAGGTGTAAGTAGCATTTTACGAAATCGTGCATTCTGTTTGGCTTGAGTGTTGTTTTCGAAAGTACTTTTCATGTAATGCAATTACTGGTGAAATCATACCCAACATTTTGTATTTATTATTAATTTTTTTATTTCATTTCAGATTCTCACTGCTATGATGTCCTACACCATTTTTCTTTTTCAGTTGTAAGTACAAAATTAGACCGTACCACCGTATGATTACGAAGCAATTTCTTTTATAGCACGGATGTAATTCAAATTGAAGGTAGCAATAATAAAATTGTATGCTTTGTATGCAGAACTTTCATATTAGGACCTAATACAACGTTTTTTTGTTGAGTACTCAAATAAAGTGTAATATGATCAATTTATTGAAGCAATTTCATCATACCAGAAAGGAAGGTCTGGTACGATATTGTTAAGTAATTTAATGGTATTAGTTTTCCGAATAAGAATAAAGACATAGAGCAAACACTCATATAATAAAGAGTACGTCGTTTCTAAATTGCCTGAGTATCAGAAAATGATTAATTTTTCTAAAGACGGAAGTTGATATGATAAAAAAATCCAGATCCGACATCTGACAGCCTTATTTGTCTAACAATGAGCTATATGGTGTTATGTAGTAACTATATTGTACTGAAATGCTAAAGTGTTTTTATTGTTGCGCTATTATTGATGGACATTGTAATAACTTTACATAATTGAAAATGGATACTAATTTCATTAAAGTTCTTAGAAAGTCAGCATACAATAAACCTAATAATTTTGCACGTACAAGGGTGATTCCCTGTGTAACTACATAAATGTCATTATTTAATTCTATTAACCTTGTGGAGCAAAGTGCTTTTAATACCGACGGCCGTTCTAAAGGTTTCTGATTGTGAGTCCATGTCTGTGCTATAGTTCAGTAGAAACGTCTTGATCACGGCGCTCCTCAACAACTTGGAGAACATTGAATTTTTGCGGTGATAATTTTGACGCGAAATCTTCATTGCCGAGGAATGGATACCCATTTGAAAGCAGTGTTGTCACTAGGCTGGCTAAGCGGTTGTTTTCCGATAAAAAGTCCTGGAGATTTGCGTCATTCTTTGAAATATCCAGTTTTCTTCTACAGTGTATTTCTCGTTAGCATTTATATACTCTCAGAAATTTATTTCCTCAAAACTCAAAAGGAAGTAACAATCTTGCCGTTGTCTCAAGTCATCATGAATTTCTTGGTTAGAGCTAATGGGACTACTTCATGCGTGATTTTGCGATTATGGAGCTCATGTCATTGCGCCAAACTCTCAGATTTAATCATAGAGGTCATTTCCTTAAAAAAAGGATCCAGTCATCGTAAATATTCTTATGTATTTCGTTACTATCTACTTGGGTACTTGCTACTGATCTTTGATTTTATTCCGACAATATTTCTCATGTACGAATTTTCATTTCAGAATAAAGAGGTTTCAAGTTTTCCTGTAATTGATGTAGGTCTGGGTCAGGTTAGTCAAAGTGCAGCTCAGTGGTTTGATTTTTCATACCAAATGTTTTTTGAGATTGTGGTCGTGCTTACTCGACACTTTGCTCTCACCATTATAGTATATATTGGAATTCACCTGCTCCATGTGTTTGAAAATTTCTGTTTTGATCTTCAAGCTTTATATTGCTATGAGGCAGCTTTAAATATTCACATTATTGAAGGCGAGGAGGTACTGAAAGTTAATCATGAGAAGAGAGAGGAAAAGTTTAGCATGGATATTTTGGCGAATGGCTTTCACCATGTTTTTGGTAACTATTGGGGGAGTCCTATATTTAGTGGAAGAAAAACTAGTATTTCAGAGCTCCAGCCGAAAGTTTTGATATCGAAAGTTGTGCAGGTTAAACAATGTGCTACGAATATGACTGGAGCGGGTGGTATTTACAACTTGAGAGAAATGTCGGAGAGGTTTTTCAAAATTCAGAGGGCTTTTGACAATTACAATAAAGTAGCAGGGTTGCCATACTTTATGCTTTTTTGTCATGCAACTTTGTCTCTCATTCATAAACTCTACTGTATCGCAACTTCTGAATTTTCTCAAATGAGCAATTATTTTGATGTTGCAAAATTTCTATCAAAAAGTGCCGTAGGATTCATTGTAGTTTCTGGGTTATCCCACCTTGGAGAAATTTTGGCTGTTAGGGTAAGTAAATATCAAACATTTTTTACAGTTTGAGTAAAATAGTTGTGGGGGTTTTGAGTACTAATAATGTGGGAAATTCTTGCCGAAATAGATGAGAAAATGGAAAGAACAGCTGAAGTGCGTAATGCTAAATGAACTTGTATGTGACAAATTGCATGACTCGGTAATTAAATTTCTTCAAATTTAAATATACTGATATCGGAACATGAATTACTTGCTATTAAAACCTTGTCTGAATTTTTTGACTCATTTTATCTCAGACCAACACTGTAACAGAATCTGTAGCCAAATGGGATTGGAACCTGTGTGCCATGAATCTGTTCAACATTAATCATGCACTCTTACCCACTGTAAGTTTTTTTCCTTTATTGGGATTGCGACTGGATGACAAATATTTATCCTACTTGGTTATTGGTTCAAGGGATTTCGGATTTAAATAATAACGTGATTCTTTTCTAGATTGCTGGAACAATGGTCACCTACCTTATCGTTATCATCCAGTTGAAAGTTTCAGAAAATGGTGAATTGTCTAATTCTACACAAACATCAAGCTCCACTAGCAATTAATTAAAAAGTAATTAGTGTTATAATAGCATTCTTTCCAATTATGTTGGATTGGACTTGTTTCTAAACGGATGAGACATTTTCCGTTAAGGAACTAACAATAAGTAGTCCATTCGAAAAAATTTCTTAATATCCTTTTCCAGAGACAACTTATTATGAACTTTGACAAGCCCCCTGTAGCGTAGCGGCCAGGGCTCGAGTTTACTTGATGGTTGTCTGATTGTGAGTTGTACCCGTGTTCGAATCCCGGGGGTGGTTTGTAATTTGGCTCAAGGAAAGGGGTTTTTTCCCACTGGGTTTTTACCCTGACCGCTCAGACCTAATACCGCTTGTGCGAGGATTCCTCATAGGTAGGGTTAACCATTGAAACTTTGTAACTGAATTGAATAAAGGCTTAAGATGGTTGACAACTCTGTTAGACCTTCGGGTATGAATCGGAGTATAAACCCCCCCCCCTTGTTATATTGAACTTTGGCCAACGAAACGCAACGGTAGACATACTTATACGGCGAGCTTGGATGAAAATTCATGTTATTAAAAGTTGATTAAGTCAACTAAATTTGTGTGCACGATTAATAGAATAAACAAGGGTACAATATTTTCATCCACTTCTTAAATGAGCAGAACGTTACAATTCTACGCTAAACTTCTACACTTTGTGTCCACATTGTCCGCGTTGATTTCTAATATCACATGGTACACATATGTTGTTATGCATGAAAGAAAGTTTTCTATCGGGACATACATCTGGTAAAATATTTCAGGTGTAAGTTCACGACAAACATTTAATGCCGATCCAAGGATGCACGAGGATTCTTCTGTAATCGCATCTCTTCGACGAAATTTTCAAGCATTACAAGTCATTTTTATGGTAGTCATGTTACGTTTACAATAAAAAGTGGTTTTTGTATTTCAAACCGGCAACTCACGAGTTTAAATTAGATGGCTGGTTAGGTCAACTCTTTGGTGTCGCTTTTTGCAATCGGATCGTAGACGTATTCGATAGGTGCGGGTTTAGGACTGGGAGCTCTCAGCACATAAGAGTACAGTAATCCAGCCACGGCGCCTCCAACGCACGGTCCCATCCAATAAACCTTCAACAAATACATAACAGCGTTTTTAAAATCAGATATTTACAATTTACAACGCAACGTAGTAGCGGAAAGAGCTAAAAAGTTTATTATATTATATTATGGTAAAATATGTGTGAATACAGATACCCAATGTTCTGTCCAAATTCCAGAAACCACAGCAGGACCAAACGTTCTTGCAGGGTTCATACTTGACCCTGTGAACTTAATCTGTAAAAACAGAGTAGCACAAGCTGAGACGTAATACAATTTCTGTACTGAAAATTTAAAATTATTTTATTTTAAATTACCGCAGCTAAATGGCAAGCCGTGACAGAAAGTCCAATGGCCAAAGGTACAGATCCTTTCACGTCATTGCGGTTTTCATCACATGCTCCAAAATAGTTAGCACCAGAACTAACGTGATGAGAAATTCAATCCCGAAAGCTTGGGCCATGGTAACTTCTTCATGTGGTAGAGTAATACCCAACGTTCCACCTCCTCCAGGTGCCATTGCCTTGAATAGAAAATAAATTAATAAAACTCACGTACATATTGTTAACAGTTTGTGTTAAATTCAATCGTATGCTCTTGAATTTACTTTTAAAATGACGGCACCAACTGTGGCCCCAATACATTGGCATATTACGTACAAAACCGCTTTGATTGGCCTCATTTTTCCTGCCACCACGTGACCCACCGTTACGGCAGGGTTAATATGACATCCACTGACATATCCAATCGCCTGTATTAAACAAAGTATTTACAGTTATATAAAATTATTTATACCTTGGCATTAGTACAAGCTTGATTGAAATTTGGTGTTTCAATTGTTTCAAATATGTACCACTGTTATTCCATTGTGCTTTAATTATTTTAAAAATTCTAAAACAATCGAAACTTTCAACACCAGTTGATTTCAAAATTTTTATTTCACCTGTGCTAGAGTCGCAACGGTTAATCCGAAAGAAAGTGAAATTTGAACAATAGATGGCTGGTCCGTGAGAGTACCTTCCTTCTTCAGGTTTCCAAAACCATCGACCTCAGCAGGGTTTCCCCATTGTAAGCAACTTCCGCAACCCACAAATATGAGTAAGGTTGTACCTAAAAATTCTGCAACCAGTGCTTTCCACACTCCAAGATCTTTTGTTATCTCAGATAATCCACTCATCTCTTTTATTGACAATCCCATCTATAAAAATTCGAACCACTTGGTTATAATCCGAAAGTGTCCTTGAGTTGCACAAGTACATATTTGTCAGTAATTGGAAAATAAAGGACAAAAATTACCTTTAATTTATTGTTACGTACCTGTTCATGAATTTTACAAAATTGGGCTTTCCACAGTACTATATTACATAAGCTTGGCACGTAAATCCCGATAATTGAAGGCTTTGACTCGCTTTCCCTCGAAACTTAGCCACTTAGCATCTGGAGCCTTTTGTAGCTTCCTCATAAACAACTGTAACAATGTGAGTTAATACTTTACTGAATTTGTGGTGATTTTTCCAAACGGAGCGGGAAAAAAAGATTTTAAGATTACAAGTTTTTAAAGCGGTTGTTGCCGATACAGCGAGGGGAAAATTTATTTGAAAAAGGTTTACGAGTATACAGAAATATCGAATACTTGATACTAAAATTAAGTTGTATGTAAATTTGGACTAGGGTGGATAATTCGTGGCAGGGTCCTTTAATATTTGTAGCATGAAATGATGAAATGAAGCACGGGTATGAGCAGTGAACAGTCCGACAAAGTGGAATTAAATGTTTAAGTCAAAATGACTGCAGCCGCAGGACACAGGAGAAATTGAGTCATCGATATTGTGTACAGGTAAACACTTTCGGAAGTTGTTACTCAATTCCTTGAGTCACTAAGTGTTTTCGTGTAGCAAACAACTAACATTTACTAAAAATTCAAATCGGCTCTGCAATTTATCAACATTATTTCATGTCGGTTTAATGACCAGAAAATACACAGCAACAGGGCACAACGTAAGCTAAAATAACAGTTGTAAAGACAGTTTGCATCAAATGAATATGACATACCACGCGGTCCTATTGGTTTTATTGACAGGTAATATTTAACTGCAGTGCGGTCTATGAAGAATTAATATTCTAATACAATGTGCCAGCAAACCGTTGTGGTCGATAGTTGGTATATAATGGCTTCATATATGCCATGCCATATTGCCATGCCATGCCAGTTCTACTTGCGTACTGTAAACTTTAATTGAACAGGCTCGTTTTGCCATGGAATTTCCAAGTTATCCAGATTGGAAAACTGCTAGAAAATTAAATTTTTCACAACATTGCGCATTGTGTTCCCTTGCACTTGTATGTATTACTCCTTTCAGAATGTTCTTTATGAGACTCTTTATTTACATAACAGCAATATTTTATGACCAAGTAATTTTTGTGTTGTAGTAATTGTGGTTTGTGTACTTGTGAGCCGTACTATGTTCTAAACTCTGCAATTTACTGATTCCCTAATAAAAAGGTTTTCCGGTACGTCAATTAAAAAGGGAATCCTCCGGAATTTTTGCACCTGTTCAGAGTTATTCTAAATGAATGAATACTTCATGTTCATGCCTTTAACTATAGTGAGCATAAAACAAGAGTGTTTGTAAGTACAAAAAGCATTGGTGTAGCTGTGGTTAAAATGTGACACGACTAAATGCCATATACATAATCTCATTTACTTATATAAAGGATTTCCTTATATACTCCAGTATTTTCTCTTCCATCTAGAGCCATTGTCGGAAGTCGGAACACTTTTGATACCGCGTTTCAAAACCGTTCCGCCTGAGCCCGCTTGTACAGTATTAAATAGAGTGATGACAAGAGGAAATAAGTAATTATTGCAGAAAGGAAATAACATGCTCTCACTAAAAGTGACATTGTAAGGGGAAAAGAAATTCAATGTGCAAACTTATTATAATTCACGTATACTGATACACTCAATCACTCAAATGTAAACTTTAATGAGTTAAAGATATTCTCAGGCTCTTACTGTTAACTTATTCTTAATAAAACTGTCGAATAAATATTCGAGGTCCAAATATAAGTAACTCGTTTAAATTTCCATTATTATTTTAAGGTAATTTAGTCAAAGCCTGGATTACCGTAGATATTTTCTAGGTTGTACAACATTCTTATTACATCGGTATGCAGAAACGGTGTCATTATTATTTATTCCTTTATGATATTTTAGTACTCGTACTTGCATGTTTTCCCTCCTTTATGGAAGTGTCAGTCGCTAAGTCAATCGCCTATATATATTGTCAGTCACATTATGTTCCTGCTCCTCCGTCGCCATAGCTACCCTACCTCATCCTGTCTCCTGGCCTGTTCCTACTATTATTATTAATAATAATATTGTGAAACACCTAATCACCTAACCTATCAAATCATGTTTTATATTACTGTGGCTATTCCACAGTAATAATTATTGTAGAAATCATTATCTCCTCACCCTTCCTCCGAATAAAACCTACCTGACGTCTCTCTCCCTACATTTTTTCCCTTCCTTTCAGTTTTTTTTCACGATTTTCATCCGAAAATCATCAGGATATACACCATAGTAGGATGGATTTTGCATGCTAAAATATCGAGCAGCTCATACTCAAGTTGTTGGTTTGAAAAAATACTTGAGACTTCAAACTACACCAATTATTATAATTATTCTACAAGCCGGTGTTTGGGACATCCGATATTCTTGTACCAAAGAATATTATAATAAAGCAGGAGTGAAGAGTGAATGATGATCAGGGTGGATACAAGTATATTTTCAAACTACGATTTTTTCAGGGTGAAATATTTGCAAGTGATCACATGTTTACAATTGCAGGGTAAGTACTTTATTTACTCTGTTTGTATGTACTGCAGGTGTGGCCACTCCTTCGAGGACATCAAACCTGAAAAACAAAATTTCATCAAAATTCAAGGCCTAATTGAATAAAGACTTTAATCGTGAGAGTGCTCAATATTACCAAGCTATTATACAGAGTTTTACCGGTACACCTTTTAAAGCCACAAAATAGATCCACGACAAAGGAGACGTAAAAATTAGTCAAATAAAAACATACATTTTAATGACAGAGATATAATGCATTTAAATTTGTTTCGAGTAGATATGAAAAGGCTAAAATTAACTCGCTATTAGTCATACATCTTTCGAACTTGAAGTCATCTGCACTACAGTATAACTGTTGGTGAGGACTGAGGGACAGTGAATTATTACGCAATAAATTTCTCATCCAAGGGTAGCTTTCTTGAACGGCAAACCCCGTGTCGTAGGCTCGTAAATGGATTCACATTTTAAAGGGGCCTTATTTATTGGATGGATTGGAGGCTGTTTTCCTTCAAAAACACCCCAATCATTGGAGCCTCGGCATCATACTGTTGTTTTAGTTTACAGCCTGGTAGTTTTTGTTATCAATCTTATCCTAGACATATCACTTTTCGACGGTGAGGGGGCTTGGTTGTCCAACATGTCGACATCAAGGGTTATCATGACGGCTCTGGCTCATTTAAATACATTTGTAACATTCGGATTGTTACGAATGTGGTCACTATCTCGTTTCACACACTTGGTAACTTATATCCAGGAGATGAATGTCCTCAAGCACGGGATTTCCGACTGTAGGAAACATATTTACAATAAGTACCGTCTCGGTATATATTCAATAATTTTCGTGGATTTCTTTCAAGCGTGTTACTCCATCTATGAAAATATTTTGATGTGGACAACAATTTCGCCAAAGTATCTCAACTTTTTATTTTTTAAATGTCCCTTACACCTCGGATTCACCATACTGCAGTTCAATATTGTTATCGCTCGGTCTTTTGTTCTCACAATGCCAATTTTCTTGGGAATTGATCTCCTTATAATTTTTGATAACTTTTGTGAGGAATTGGAGGAAATGTATTGCGCTAATGTGCTGTCAGAGATAAAATTTATAGAGTCAAGGGCGAGTTTGAAGTTTGATTTTGGGAATGCTAAAACATCCGAAAATATTTTAGGGAGGCTCAAAAATCGGTGGGTAGGAAAATTTAGTCGTGTGAGAACCTCAAAGGTGACCGAAGTTTTGCCAGAAAAAACCTCATTTAGCTGGGCGGTAAATAAAAACTCTGTGTGGACAATCAACTTGAATGATAAAATGAGGAAAACCCAATTAAATTTGCAACAAACGTCTGAAAAATTCATTCGAATTCAAAAAGCTTTCGATGACTTTAATGCTATTGAAGGTGTCCCGATTTTTGTATGGATTGCGCATTGTTCTTTATCACTAATACAAAAGATCTATGGCTTAGTCTCATCGGAATATACAATTTTGATAGATCGCTCAGAGCCATCTAGATTCGTCTCCAAAGCGTTTATTTCAGTGTTCACCATCTCGATTCTGGCTCACTTCGGAGAGCAAATTTCTCGAAGGGTATATGCAAATACACCAATAGCTTTTAATTCAATTTTTCCATCTGAAATTTTAACACTAATACATAATGAAATTTTTGTTATTTAATATTCCGTAGATGAAAGACTTGAAAGAGCAGCTGAAGTGTCTCATGTTGTTGGAAATCCTTTGTGAAAAGTCACATGACTTGGTACTTTGAACTAAAAAAGTTTATTTTAATTACTCTAAAAAGCAAACTAAGATGAGTAATGAGTCATTGCACAATGTTTTCAGACAAATACATTAACTACATCTGTAATCAAATGGGAATGGTATGTCAACCCTCTTAAGTTGTTTAAACTCAACCATGCGCTATTGCCCGCGGTAATACTTATGATACGTTTCAATTTTACAATAGATTTTACATAATGTAAAGGTGATGTTGATGTGTGAACTGATAATTTCAATACCTTTAATGTAATTATTGTCACTTGCATTCCATGCCTAAAATACATCTACCGTTTCTATTCTGACGGCAGATTGCTGGAACAATTGTAACATACGTTATCGTGGTAGTGCAGTTACGAGTTTCCGAAGCAAAGAACCAAATATTCGATGCATCTTAAAATCCTTGTCGAGTTCGGAATTTTCTATTCGTTGTAGAATAGGAACCAAAAACCCACTTCAGCCATAATTTATAGAGTACACCAAGTTGGGGAAGCGAAATTACAACCCAGAGGCGGCAGAATTCCGTGTTCCAGTGGCGCATGTAGCATTAGAAAAAGTCCGCGAAGTGCAAATTTGATAGAGGACCAAGACGAAATTAGTTATAACTTTCGTATTTACAAAATGCGTACATAAAGGCAAGGAAAATTTTCTTAAAACCTGCATAATACAGATATCATTGACAATTCCACTGAAAATGCGTCAAAATTTTGGAAAAGTTCCTCAACATTTGTAACATTGTAACAAGTACGACTAAATATTTGCAGATTTTTAGCTTAGTATGAATTAATTTGAGCATGTTATAAAAATGCGAATTTTACAAATTTCAATATTTGCCAGAATGTACGTTATTTCCCATAAATCTGCTTGAGCTTTACAAATTTTGTAAGATCAGGACAATTTGCGTTAGATCTTGCAAAATCCAAAAGTTATAAAAAAAATGGGGGGTTTATACTCCGATTTATACCCGCAGGTCTGACAGAGTTTTCTTATTCCTCCTTTATTTCCAATTAGC